>JAQZBX010002963.1:0-68072 GCA_029593785.1 Cabassous unicinctus
AAAAACCAAAAAACAAAGACCAAGAAAGACCACGGCATGGGAAGGCACGACAGCCAGGTGGGTCCCAACGTCTACACTACACCAACCAATCGCAGCAAACAGTGCACCAGACAGAAGAAAAACGGTCTTTTCAATGGATGAAATGTTAAAAGCCCTTAGGAAAAAAAAGCCCAACATGAAGTGAAGAACATTAAGCAGTTCAAAAAATGAGTAATGACAAGAGCCAGTTTTTAATATCAGAAATCAAAGAAATGTAAAATGATACAATGGAGATTTTTTTTTTTTTGCCTTTCAAATGGGCAAATATTCAAAAGATAAAAAACAGACAAACGATAATGATAGGGGTATGGAGAAGCTAGCTGGTACAGGTGTAAACCGCGTTTCTGGATGCTATTTTGGCAATATGTTTTAAAAAACATTTAAAAAGTCTATTTCTTTTGAAGCAGTAGGCCTCGAATTAAGGACGCAGATGGACAAGAAGATAAAATAATAAGGAAAAAAACTAAAATAAATCAGCTGCACAGTATGATTAAAACTCACATCTACATCTGATTTCCTTGTATTTAAGTCTAATTTAAACCTTCAGCACTAAACAGTTGCTGCCACTAAGCGATGGCTGATGGCACTATTTACAGGTGAAGCAATAGGAATGACATCCAAGAAGCATCTGTTCATGTTAATATGTTATGACAAAACTGTAGCCCTAAGATGGGGCGCAAATCATGCCAGAGCAACCCACAGCCAAACGCAGTCAAAGCCAGTACTGGCTTACTACCTCCTGCAGGGCTACCTGACACCAGGTGGGCCATGTGAGGTCAGGCTAGCCTTCCTCCCAGCAGAGTGACACAACCCTTACCCCTGGCTCAACCTGCCCTCCATTTTTGGCCCAAAAGGCAAAACAGGGCCAGATGCTGAGTAATACCTGCTAGGGATGCATACTCACTTCACCCCCAGGGAAGACCCAGATCCCAGGTGAACTCTTCCTGTGACCACGCCTCTGGCCAATCAAAAGCATAACTGCTCTACCCACTTCACCCCCATTTCCCCAGACCAGCTTCTGCATCCTTGGCCTCAGCCACGCCTACCACTGAAGAAAACAGAAGATACGCGTTTGGAGGTGGCTAAGGGGAAGAAAGCAAAAAGAGGAGGAAGATGCTAAAGGTTTGCTTAATATGATCAAATGAAATGTTAAGAATGAGGAGGAAGTCTTTCAAAGGATGACCTAGAAAGACCATAAATAAAATTTTCTTCCCAAATTGGAGATGTGCTTGATGATGTATGATCCAAAAGAAATCTGGAGCGCCTATTCTTACCCCTACCACAAAGTCTCTGAGGGCAAGGACCCCATCATATTTCCTATCATTGTATTTTTATAAGACTCTCACAGAGAAGGTCCTTTATCAACATTTGTGGCAATAAATATTTTTTTGCAGATGCAAAACATTTAATAAATTAGCTCTAGCAAAATATAAATAACAGCACACGAACAGTTACAGGAAGAATAGAAGGATGATGTCACATTAAGGCGAGCCATTATGATGGGTGCCACGAGCACTGTTGTATATTAAAAGTATTTGAAAACATCAACAGCATTTCCTTACAAATTCTTAGCAAAGAGTAAGACTGGGAGACCATCTAAACACAATTAAGAATTATCTCAAATAAATGCAAGCAAGCATGCTATTAAGCACTGAAGTGTCTGAAACTAAAGTTTGGGACAAGGAAGGGATGCCCTCGACAACAGCTACTATTCAACACTATTCTGGAAGACCTAGCTAAGGTGACTCAAGAAAAGCAAATGAAAGCTATCAATATGGAGAAAGTCAGCATTTATTTTTGAACTGGAAAATCTTGTAAGTAAATAGAAGAAATAAATCTAATTAATAGCAAAAACAAACAAAAAACCTTAAATCCCCATAGATTAATTTAATAAAAAGTACCTTCAAATTCTCTCCAAACAAAATTTTTTAAATTTATGGAAAGACATATAACAAGTCCTAAATAAATGAAGACAAGTTCTTTGACATTAACATGGAAACTGTTGTCAATCCCCCTTGAATATAAATTATAACACAATTCTAATAAAAATTCTTTCTTTTTTCAGGGTGGGGAGCTTTGATAAACGGATTTATCCAGTTTCCCTGGGAAAAAATGTACAGGCATAACGTGACAATTCTGAATAAGAAGGATATGTGTATGGCAGGTGGGTAGAGGGTATAGTGGTGGTCTGTAAAATGATCTAAACACATAAAATATTGCTAACATAATGGTGAGGATATAATGACTATACTATGGAATAAAACAAAGTCCAGAAACGGACTTTTGTGAAAGTATACACACACGGAAAATTAGTTTATAATAAAGAATGTCAATGAGGTTAAGGGATCAACTATTCAAATACAAATTAGAAATTTAGGACTAAACACAAAAGTGACAAGAGAGAACAGCCAACACTCCAGTTTTTAGCCAATCACTCAGGATCAGAGCAGGCCTTCGACATTAGAGAAGACCAGCAACACCACTGCTGGGATCTGCCCTCTCCCCGGGAAGTGTGGCCATCACCACGAAGGTGAATGGCCAACACACACTGTTCTCACTAAAGTTAAGTCACTGCACCAAAAACAAACCAAAAACCCCCTAAACAACAACACAGCATTCTTAAGTTTTCATTAAACAAGAAGAAATGAACACCATGAACAAAGCAAACAAACAAAAAGTTTTAACTCGAAAAGTTAGATAAAAGTCAAAGTAAGCCAAAACTAAAGCATCGAGGGGGTGAGGAATAGTGAAAATAAAAGCATAAATTAATACAACAGAGAAAACTAATGAAACTGGTAAGTAAAACCAAGAGCCAAGCTACTGCACTCTACATAAGAAAAAGAGACGTCCTCTTCTCTCCTGCCAGCAGCCCGAAACAGGTTACAGGTGCATCACAACCTTCACTCCTCTTTGCTCAATTCCCCACGAAGGCAGGGTCTGCTTCCGTCTTTCACCTGAAAAGCCCCAGCACCTAAGAGCTAACATTTATAATGTGCTTGCTATATGCCAGGCAGTTTGATCTTCCCAGCAATCTTTAGAGATACCATAACTTGCATGTGATCAACAATGAGACCGAAGCTCAGAAGGGAATTCACCCAAGGCCACTTAAAAGCAAGCAGGTAGCTCAACTTGTACTTGAAGCTCCTCTACGCCCAGATGGGGAGCTCTGCCAATGTCTTGGGCTCAGTCTTCTGCCTCCGGGAATCCCTACCTGCCTGGTCCTTACTCACTCACCTGGGCAGGAGCCTTGCGTGACCCTTCCCTCTCCACCATCCAGGGCTCTCCTCACCCCGCTCCAATTGGAGATCACCCTTGGTTTGGAAAACAGAAGCCCCAGGATTGTTGAATTCAATCAAACCCCCGCTCCCTTCTGCTTTACATCTATTGTCATCTAATGCCCCCTCCCCTTCCCTCACTATCTTTCCACCCTTCTCCCTTCCCCCAGACACTCACTATCAGATCCCCTGAGAAAGGTCTTGGGAGGGCTAGAGTCTGTGGAGAGGGGCCAGGAAGGGCCATCTAGTAGGGCTGGCACGGCCTCTAGGATTCATTCCCCCAGTGGCAGCCACCACGCTCTCTATCAGCTCCTCAGCTGGTCCTGCTGGCCCATGGTCCCTGCGGAGAGGGGCCACTGCTGCTCACCAGACGTGAGACGACGAACTACAGACTTGAGTTAGGAGATGCCGTGCTGGCTGGAAACCCTTCTGCTTCTCTACTCTACCCTTCAGATGACAAAAACCAAATACTGTGGAGGGAAACCTACCTATTCCAAATTGTTCTCAGATTCCATTAAGCCAGACCAAGGAGTGGCTAATAGGAATCAGGTACTTGGAACCTTTAGGCCCATTTCCCTATCTCTGACTCAGGAATAAAGTCTACTCATGGCCACTGGAGGAAGCAAAACATATACAAGGCTAGGACTCCTAAGAGACCACTTCCTTGACTATATTTTATTAAACTCCCCAAACTCATCTTTCACAAGAAACCACCAAATAATTTTTCTACTGCTTCTCACAGGGGCCTTCTCTTCACCCCACCCCATTCCTGACAACTTTCAGACGGAAAGAGCAGGAAATGAAGTGTCTGAAGGGTGCGGCAGGACTATCAACAAACAGGCTAGTAGTGCCAGTCAACACCACATTATGAACAGAAACAGAAGTATTATTTCAAATACTTGTCTACATGAAAATGAATCCCAAAGAAAAAGACTCACGAGAATTGCCTGCACCACCACGTTAAAATCAGCAATAATTAAAATAGCACAGCACATGAAAACAAATTAATCTAAGATAAAGCACTTGAAACAGAGCCCCTTACGCTAGGTTTCTGATAAAGATGGCTATTCAAATGAGTGGGGAAAGAAAAGCCTTTAAGAAACTTGCAGTGTCAAAGCTGCAGAGCCATTTAAAAATAATTAAATCTTGCCTTAAATTACACATCAAAATAAATTAGTCTGACAAATTATTGACTTAAAAAATTAAGCAACGGAATTACAAAAAAAAAAAAAAAAAAAAAAAAAAAAAAAAAAAGGCAAATAATAAACCGGGGGAAATACATAACACAGCCAACAAGGGCTAATCTTCAGAATATAAGATCTTACAAATGAATAAAAGGTTACTTTTTCAAAAAGGAACTCACGTCAACTCACAAATGCAAATGGACAATAAATAAAAGTCCAAACCCATTAGTAATTCAAGACAGATTACTTAAAACAATATTTTTGAGTATCAAATTGCTTTTTATATGCACACATACATGGGCTTGTATATGCATAGGATGTTTCTGGAAAGATATGAAAATGTCAACAGTTAAACTTGGGGAGTGAGACTAAGGTGTGGAGACTCGCTTTTCCTTTCCTATTTACTGCAATCTGTGGGGCCTCCTCTCCCAAACGGTAATGCCAAAAATCAACCAAAAGCCAGGGCCAAAGTAAGTTGCCTACAAACCAAGGTTTCTGTTTGTGCCCACTTCTGGTCCTTGCTATTACGATATGAAGCTTTACAATGAGAGAGGTGATACTGTTATGTTAAGAACCTGGCCTTCAGTCTGCCACACATTTCCTCATGCATATACCAGTAAACATACATAGGCTTTATCGTTTAGGTAAAATGGGATCATGGTATTTACATATTTATGCAACATGGCTTTCTGTAATATAGAGGGGGAATTGTGGAGGGAGTAGAGGTGGAGAAGACTCAGGAAGCAAGACACTGCTGGTTCCAGGGTTCGGTGGCCTTTAGACTCTCACTGCCTCTATTTCCCCACATTCCAATGGAGAACGGTGAAGTTGGCAAACAGGATCTGGGGGGGCTGCAAACCCAAGAATGTGGTCTGGAAAACGAGGCAAGGCGGGGCATGTCTAAAGACATTGACAGAGCAGACTCCATATTAAGTCCAAACTGCTAAAGCAAATAGCACAATATCCTTTTGTACTATTTGAATTTACCATATACATTACAAAATGGCTTAAAAGAGCATTTGAAATGTACTTTTAAAATAGTATAAGAGTAACAAGGATGTACATTATTCAACGATCAGAAAAAGAAAATTACTACTGGTATACTCAAATGCTCGTCTGAATATTCACGAGTCTAAATTTCTAAAAGGGAATAGTTTATTATAAAGTCTTTAATGGAATGCTATGTAACAATTAAACCAAGTTTCCCAGTAATTTTGTATCTTTATTTTTTTTTACTGATTACAAGCATAAAAGATTAATACAACATTCAAACATTACAAAATACTTAATGTAGAAACTTCCAAGTTATACCTATTGATCAAATGTGTTGTTAAACCTTTTAAAAATATATACATATACTAACACCCTGTTATTTTTTACCAAAATGAGATCATACTAGGAGTTCTGCAATACATATACATACATATTTTTTACCTAATAATTTAGGAAGGGTATCTTTTCCTACCAGTATATAACCTACATCATTCTAAAGGTCACATAGTATTCCATTCTATGAATGTACCGGTTTATTTAAACTTGAAGGAAATGAATGAAAGAAAATGTTTAAAGCATTAAATAAAATATAACCCATAAAACTGTTCAGCACATATGGTGTTCTTACTGGAAATATACCCATTTATATATGCATAGAAAATGATGAGAATTTCCATTCAAAGGAAATAATGCCATTTTTAGAAAGCAACGATATAAATGGAGACTTATATGGAAACTCTTCTGAACGTTAAAAAGAAATCACTGCAAAGCATGTGTGTATATACACAGACACACATGCACATACAAACGGGGACTGAAAACTGGCATGTCCCCCAGCTCCCACCCACCATTGTCTAACACCCTGCATACCTCACTCTTGTAGCTGGAGTTTGAAATGTTTAATGAACAGTATGATCTCACTAATGTAAAAAAAATACACTATATAGGCACTTAAATGTGTGAAAGTAGGTATAAATTAAACTGAAAACTGTAGATCCTGATGACTTCTAAGGAGGGTGACGAAAATGTTTTTTTGGGATGCACCTTCTTCTACTTGTATTTCTTTATTGTTTGAATTTTATACAAGAATTATTTATATAAACCGGTATATAAAGACTATTCATAAAATTGGGTGTGGGGGGGAATAGATGTAGCTGAAGCGGTTGAGCACCTTCCTCCCACATGGTAGGTCCTGGGTTCAGTCCCAGGTGCCTCCTAAAAACAAAACAAAACAAAGAACCAAACAGCAAGCAAACAAATGAAAAAACCAACTCAGGGGAGCCAATGTGGCTCAGTGGTTGAGTGCTGGCTTTCCCCATAGGAGGTCCAGGGCTCAATTCCTGGCCCCAGTACCTAAAAAATAAAAAAATAAAATAGGGAAATCTATTGGAAAAGACCAATGAAGATTTTAAGAATTATAAAAGATGATTAAATCTATTCCTTTTTACATTTTGATTTTAAAAAATTTACGTTAACAATAAAAATACTTAAGCTAAAAATTTGAAAGTAAATTTCAGGACTCTTTCCCTTTCTTTCTGCATTGCTTGCCACTGCTCATCAGCCCTTTCCCTCCTGAAGCCCTCCCTCCCTAGCTGTGTCCCATGACAGTTTCCTTGGTACCCTCTGAACACTTCACCGCCTGCCTTTGGGGATTCATCTCTGGCCACCTGTGCATCTCATGTTGCATCCTCCACCAGCTGCACACCTCTCAGCTGAGTGCGTCCACTGAAGGAGCTTGCTTCTGAGCACCTGTCTTCCACACCAAAACCCTGATTTCACTGACAGATGAAGAGCCTATAGATGACACTGTATTTCTTGTCTCAAGGTGGAAAACTGAATTCTTGCTACATGGCAAACCCATCACCATTATTTCCTGGCCTGAAAATAGGCTTACCACACAGCCCTAGTTACTAAAGCATCCAAATTCCCTCCACTCTCTCCCTGTAGCAGGATTCCTAGTGTGTGAGGGAAGGATTTCAAAAGGTCTGCTGACATCTGGCAGACTGGGGCACAGGCAGGGGCACACAGGGACTACGCCCAACTCTGTGGTCCAAGGGAAGGAGAAGAGCCACCCGGCTGGGCCCAGTAATAAAGCCTCACTCTTCAGGGCTGGGGAGAGGGGTGCTTATCAGTTTCTAGCCGTTATTCAACTTCCAGAGAATATGTTTTCAAACACACTACACATCTAACACGAAACATCCTTTTGTACATAGAATGCTAAGTTTCAGTCATGTGCTGCAAGTATTTAAAACCACAGGACAGTAGCACTGCCTCCTGGATAAGCACTGCCATTTTGGTTTGTGAGGCAATGTTTATGCCATTCTTTTTAATATTTGATAACATTTTACTTATATTTCATAAAAAAGAGAAGAAAAGAAAATCATGGGTCTCATGATGTAATTGAGACAAAGATGGAATTCATTAGGCATCCTTGTCAAAAGTAAGAGATCTCTGGTATCAATCAGATAATCAACTGTGAAGAATTTAAACACATCTATCAGAGGCTGGAAATGTGAAATTTTGTGACCCCATTATTCGACTCATGCTCCCCACAACCCAGCAGACATTAAAGACATTCCATGATACCTCCTTCACCCCCATTTCTGCGTACGTACTTTGGTCCCGCAGATCCAGCCCCTTGCCTCCGTCTACCTACCTCGTTACAGGGGCTGGATCTGCGACCTTAAAACCAGGAGCCGAGGAGGCTCCTTTCTTCCTCTCAGGTGCAGCACGGTGTGCGGTCACTGTCCTCTTCTTGTTTGCTCCATTCTCCTGCCTCTTTCTGCAGACCGACAGTCTCTACTTCAGCATGCACATGGGAGGAAAACGCTGTCCCCGCCCCAGGCCAACACCACCACCCAGCTTAAGTACCCAGTACAAACAAATCAGTCCATCTCCATCCAAATTCTCAAAGCCTTAAATTACACACTAGAGCTTGATTCCTTCTCTAGGGCAATGGTTCTCAAACTCTGTCATGCCCAAAAGTCATCTGGGTGCTTATGAAAAATGCAGCTGCCTTTCCAGGAGTGATTTGGGAGGTCTGTGGTTACCTAGAAAGGTGGCCCTTTAACAAACACTTCATGAACTGTACTCTGATTACCACTGCTCCAGGCTTAGGTGTCCAGTTGGTCCAATTAACTATGAACATGAGACATATGGAACAATGGGGGTACTGGGGGACCTGGGAATTATAGACAGGAATGTGAACAAGGAGTCAATGACTACTACCTCTGCTCAACCATCCATGATCTCTACCCTCTGGCCTGTTGGGTGGCTCCTCTAGATAATATCAATGCCCAAGGTTTACCTCTAGCACTTATCATACTGCAGCAAACTCTTTATTATTGTCCATTCTTGACAGATTCCCCAAAAATGGTTCAAAAGACAAATAAAGCTACTTTAAAGACACAAAATGTCTTTCAAGCCAGTGTACCTTGACTATAGTTTGATATAATCAGCTAAGCATATTTTTTACAGGGAAGGGGGTCAAACAAAGGTAGGCCACAAAGGCATCTACAAGTATCATCTCAACGTCTTTCTACCTAATTTGAATGAATGGAGGTGTGTGTGTGTGTGTGTGTGTGTTTGTTTGTGTGGGTGGTGGGATGGGGGCCAGGCGTAGATAATGGGCCTCCAGATTCCTGGTAACCCTAGCAAGAGCTTCGGTGAAACAAGATGGCTGCACCAGGCTATCTTACAGGCCATGCTCTTCAACAATTCCTCCCCACCCTCTTGTTCTGATTCCATACTCACCTAGCAACCTTCTCATTATGGGTTCAGGGAGAAAATGTGCTGACCACACACATCTGTGGTTGTCTGGGTCCCTGCCACAGTGATCTCCCATTATAAATTTATACCAGAGAATTGAAGGAGTGGGAACATCGTACTCCAGGCACACTATTTTTCAACATAAACTAACGTGTCAGTATTGTGTTACATAAGTCTCTTGAGCATCATTAATGTGCATTTATGGACCTAGGATGAATCCATAGGCAAAGTAAGGTATTTGAGCCTCCATAGGCTCGAGAGCCAGACACTGGATACCTGAAGCCAGGAATATATCACCCCATCCCCAAGGGCCCACTTCACCAGGTGATAATACAGCACCGACACAGTCCCCTATCTTTGTGAGCATGTTTTCTTCCTACCCGTTTAATTGGCGTTCTCTCACTCAGTAGACAGAGGCCAGGGGTTATGTCACTCACTGCTGCAGACCCACCCTCCCAGTGAAGCACTGTGCTTGCTGATGGCATGAACAACCTCTGGCTATTTTGTTCTCTTTCCTGCATAACATGATTTACTGACACTGGTCTGAACCAGCCAGCAGGCCCCGAACACATCATATGTCCTGTTGAGTCTCCCTCCTTGGTATCCTACAAATCTGTCCACTTCACTTTTCCCTTCTGCCATGACCTTAAATCCAACCCACCACTTCTTACCCAGACCTGAGGTGGTCTTGATGCTTCCACTTTCCCCTTCACCTTACAAGCAGGATGGACTTTTAAAATGCACATATCTGATTATCATGTTATGGCTTTCCACTGCACTTCGGACCAAACCCAAATACTTACCATCGATTACAAAACCTTTTGTAATCTAGCCCCAATTTACCTTTCCCCACCTTGGTCAAATGCCATTCTATTTTTTTCTAGAATCCTGGATTTTCAGTTCCTCTCTCTGCATCCCTCAAGAATACCCCTATGTCCTATCCTATACTTAGACTATGCTTTCCACAACACACTGTTTGCCATGCTTCAAGGTTCAGCTTTAAAGTTACTCTCAGGGAGGCCTTATGTGGCTTCTCTCAGATTACGTTAGCTGCCTGTAGTGAAAATTTTCTTTCAAAGGCATGAGTCATACAGTTATTTTTTCAACATCTTTAATCACCAATAGACTATGAACCCCATGGAAACATTTTCCCATTTGTGACCATGTTTCCAGTGCCTGGCACAAAGTGTACAATCAATATGATCAATAGTGGTGGATTACTTGATGAATCTCTCATACTGCTTTAATTACCTCAACACAGGGAAAGAGCAGGCCTGAATGAGTAGGCAAGTATTAGGAAAAGAGGCAGGACATGACAAAAATTGGCATGAGGCCAAGGAGAACTGCTGGGGAACACATGACCCACCAGGAGAGCCTGAGCATTCTCAGAAAGCACAAACAGTGCCTGCATGGTGACATGGAACACATGTGCAAGTGGGGAGGTGTCAGGATGAGGAAGGGGCAATGGTCACTCCAAGAATGGGTATGGCACTGCAAAGAAGAAACTCAACTCACCTGGACCCAGTCACCTAGCGCTTGGACTCTGTCCTTCCTCCTCTTGCCAGTTGTCTCCAGGAAGGATAGAAGCCTGAAGGGAGGAGCTGGGGACGGGAAGGAAAACACGAGATACCAAATTTACTTTGCAGTTACTGGATTCCTCAGGTTGGCTGCACCTTCACCTCCTGCAAAGGCATAGGTCCAATTAGATTAGGAAATGCAGCTTTCCTTCTCAGGATGGAAATCCCTGGAATGTAATCACACCCTTTTCCCAAAAGGTTATGTTAATGAGCCTGCAAGTCATTCTCTGAGTGTCTTAGAACCTTCTCTGACCAGCAGTAGAACAAAATAGTAAAGAATGGGGGCTTTGGATTAAGAAATCAAATCAAGAAAACCTTTATGCCTTGTTAGCTATGTGGCACTGACTGTCCCTCAAAAGGCAAGGGAAACACCTGTTGCTGGTAAAAAGTGGATGCAAAAAAGGTACTATTAGTTAATGCTAATAAAGTGACACAAATACTGTGCCTTAGCACCTTACTTTTATCGTCTCTATTAATCCTCAATGCTATTAATTTTCCAATCCTCATTTCACTGAGGAAGCAGGGGCCCAGAAAACTCAACCGCAGAGCTCATGTGAAACTATTACAATGACGTAAGGCCGAAGTTTAACTTTGCTGTGAACTTAAGTAATGTAAACGGACTAACCTATCAGATGTTTTAAAATATATTTTTTATTACAGAAGTTGTTAGCTTACAAAACAATCATGCTCATGTATAGAATTCCCATACAACAACCCTTCACCAACACACCACACCACTGTGGAACATTTGTTACAGATTATTAGATAATATCATCAGACAATTACCACTAACTATGGTCCATAGCGTATATTTGGCTTATTTTTTCCATACCCCCTATTTTTAACACTCTTCATGTTTGGCATTGATTCAAGAATACTACAGTATTGCTGCTGTTGACTATAGTTCATAGGTTACATTAGTTGTATTTTTCCCATGCTTCTCCACATTCCCACGACTCTGCAATAGTGATGTACATTTGTTCTAGATCATAGAGGGACATTCTTGTATTTGTACTATTAACCACAATTCTCATCCACCTCTGGGTTCACTGTATTATTCAGTCCCTAGATTATTCTCTAGCTATCTTTCAACTGACATTTACAACTCTAGACAACCCTTTTCAGCCACAATCCCATTTATAAACCAGCTGCTACTCACGATAATGTGGTACCATCAACTCTAGCCATTTCCACACATTTACAGTAAAGTTAATTAAAACAAAAATATGGAACGCTTCACGAATTTGCACGTCATCTTTGTGCAAGGGCCATGCTAATCTTATCTGTATGGTTCCAATTTTAGTATATGTGCTGCTGAAGCCAGCACTATGTTAGATTCTTAGCGCTATTACCACAATTACCATTAGGTAACAATATCATTACTTAACTGTGTTTAATATTCTAGGGGTTATAAACATGCTCCCAATGGATTTACACTACATATTTCAAGTCCCAACGTACCTCAGAGGTTATGTTCAATCAGTTAAGAGGCCCTGGGGAAAGTATTCATGATTATCACTCTGGTTCATATTCCATGAGTCACTGAATGGATCGAATGGGAGGGAGTCACAGCACAATGGTTTTGTTTTTTTTTTTTCCAGCTGGATACAAGCACAATGGTTTTTAACCTGAAACCAGCTTTAGTTGGACTGGCTACTTCACAACTGTGTAACCCAACAATTTGTTTAAATTCTTTGAACTTGAAAAAATTATGCCTAGCACACATTAATTACATGATAAATGTCAGTCATGGTTAGCAGTAGTTCGGACATGTCTGTTTTTTCCTTTTAAAACTTGATTAAAAGGAACAAACAAAGTATCCATCAGGATAGAATTAAACTTACACATTAATTGAAGAAAATGTTAGTCGCACAATGAATAAATACCAAACAACTACCTAGTTGTTGGCTATCAAAATTGTAGATTTTAATTCCTACATATTTCTAAAGTTTATCCCACTTGATGTCATTGAGAATACGGGCAAGTATATTTTACATTTTAACCATATATTATCCTTTCTTCATGGTGGCAAGCACGTTTTGGTGGGATTAAAAAAATTATTCATTTATTGATGTTCAGCAGATGTCAACTCTTATCGCTAATCCTATTAATTACTGGCAAACGTACTTTTAATTGGGTTTCTGCCATCCCCTAACAGGGAAGGAGGAATTCCACGTGTCATTCCTCAATATCAAAAAGCAAAAAAGACAGGGATTTAAAAGCTCCTTGGATGGAACTAGGAGAAGCTGCTCACTGTCGAATCCAGTCAATTAAGATAAGTACGGTAAAAGGCAGGAGTTCAACATTGGGAATCACGCCGTCCTCTAGCACTCTGCGCTAGCTGGCCCCAGCCTGCCTGACCCCCTCCACATAGCAGCTCCCCCAGCCTGGGACCCCCAGCCCGCCCTGCCCTCCACCTGGGCCCGACCCCTCCACACCACACCCCTACTGCTCAGGAATCTCCTCTTGGAGCCATCACGCTTCCGGATTTCCTTCATGCTTTGCCTAAAACGTCGGTCTCCCCTCTGACTTTCTAAATTACCCAAAACCTAAGTTTATTATACCCACGGCTCGCTTCCTCTGTTCTCCCCTTTAAAATCCCACTCTTCCCCAAATCTACTAAAAATTCTTTATTCTGAATCCCACTTTATCTCTGACGACTCCTCAGAATGTAGTGGATGCTGCACCCATAGTCCCCCACAACCTGGCTCTGGAACAAGGGACACCTCGCGCCCTAAGGAAACAGGGCGCCGGCGGCCACGTCTCCGCGGCCAAGATGGCGCCCTGCTGCAGAGCCGTGGCCCCACCCCCGCCTGCCAAGATGGCGCCCCGGCCCCGCCCCCCACGCACGAGGGGCGTCCTGTCACTCAGGGCACAAGGCTGCGGCGGCCAGACCTCAACCTCGAAGCCGCCTCAACAGCACCCGGCTGTACCCCCAATGGCTCGGGAGGGAGAGGCATCGTGGCCATCACCAGGGAGAGCTCCACGGCTTGGTGCCGCCCCACCGCTGTCGAAGGCGCCTGTGGCAAGCCAGCAGCGAAGGCCCGGGCGGGCCGTCTCAAGGCCCCTCGGCCCACCCCACAGCCCCACGGCGGTCCCGGACGACACCTGCGCTGCACACCTCAGGTCGCATCAGCCCCTGGGCGCCAACAGCCCCGTTGCCATTCATGCACCTACGCAGGATACCTCGGCTGCCCCCACGCAGCCAGGAGGGCGGGGCGGGCGGGGCTCTGCGGCCGTCAATCACTCAGGACGCAGCAGCCCTGCGGCCACTCACTCGCTGTGCACCTCCGTCATCCAAGATGGCGCCCGCACAGCAAGCCTCGGCTGCCGCCTCGCGGCCAACAGAGGTAGTGTCCGATTGAGCGGGTCTCAGTGCCGCGCCTCCGACCTGGCGCCTGCGCAGAGAGCCTTCGCTGGTCCCCAGCTCCTGCCTCCGAACCAGGGGGCAGGCACAGCCCAGGGAAGCGAAGGGGAAGGCAGGCGTGCTCCTCTGCCAAGCCCAGGCCCCGCGAAGGACAAAACGGCGGGCAGGGGCCAGCGGGAGCACGGTCCCTCAGGACGTGCAGCTTGGGCCGGATGCCGAGAGCCCAGGCCACACAGACCCGGGCAGGTCACGCAGCTCTGCAGCCCCCAGGAGTCCCACGTGGCACTGTGCGGGGAAGCCTCCGCGGCTGGCCCCTGCACCAGCGAGGATGGCGCGACGTGGCGCGACGTGGTGGGGCCCGCAGTCCCAGACCCGTGCCCTGCAGCCAGCCAGTCAGGAGGCGGCGCCTGCGCGGCAGACCCCAACCACCCCTCCTAAGGATGACACTGGGTGGGTGGGGTTTGCCGGCGGCCCCGCCCCCGAGGTCACCTGGAGTCTTGACAGGCCTCAGCGCCGCCCCACCGCCTCCCTCCTCCCACGGCAGCGCCCGTGGGCTGGGTGGGCGCCCGTGGGCGGGGCTCCCGAGGCCCCCGCCCCCCACCAACCCGCAGTCACTGCGGCAAAACAGGCCCCGCCCCCAGAAGGTGTCGGGGCGGGCCAGTCCGAGGCCAAGTGGGGTGGGGGCTCTCCGCAGCCCCCGGCCCGGGCCGGGGGCACCGGGGCGCTCCGATGGCCACGGCGCTGGCCACGGCGCTGCCCGCGGCCCTCGGGGGCGCTGCCCTGACGCAGCCCCTTCGCCCCGCGCGCGGGCGCCCCGCGACAGGCATCCTCGGCCGCGGCGACGCCAGCCCCAGGGCTACTGGACGGCCGCCTGAGCAGACGCGGCGGCCCCGCAGGCCCGCCGTCAGACGCGCCGCCGCGGCGGGACCCCGGCCTCGTCGGGCTGGAGGGCGCGGCCGCCGCGCCGGCGAGCTCTGCGGGCCGGGCGGCCGCACTCACCTCGCCGCCCGCCGCCGGCCGCCCGCGCCCCACGGCCCGCGCCGGCGGCGCCCCAGCCCTGGCCGACCGCCTCCTCGCGCGGCTCCCGGCGTCTGCGCCGCGGTTCGGCGCGCAGCCCCTGGTCAGGCCGCCCTCGGGGGCGGGGCCCGGCGGGGCCAATCGGCGGCGCTTCCGCCCCTGCGGGCCCCTGGCCCCGCCCCCCGGCCTGCCCACCAGGGCGGGCGCCGTGGCGATGCCTGGGCGCGGCTGACGTCAGCGCAGCGGGCACGGGGCCGAGCGCGCCTGGGGAGGGGGCGGGCGCCGCCCCCAAACCAAGAAATGGGGGTGACGCGGGGTACAGCCCACGCACGAGTCCCCGGCGCGAATCCTCTGGAGGAAAAGAAAAGTAGACCTTTCCTAAGTGGCGCGGGCGCACCCGGCGGGCAGTCGATCTCGGTATCGATCCGCAAAGCCGGGCCGCCGGGCCCGAGCGCGCGGCGAAGGCAGGCCCGGCAGGTCGGGGGCGCGCGGGCAGCCGCGCTCTGGCGGGAGCCCCGGGGCCCCGAGCCCCCGGTCGGGACCCGCCGGCCTGGGCAGCTCCCGGAGCGGGCGCCGCGGGAGGGCCGCGGGAGGCCAGGCTTTTCCCGTCGCCCATCCGCGCTGTCTGAATTTCTTTGCCAGAGGTATGTATTTCTTTTCTAATAAAATCAGTAAATGATAAAAAGCTCATTCATGCACACTTTGACCCAACTATTTCACTCAAGGAACTGTAGGAAAAAAGCAGAGATGTACCTAAGATTGTATATAAGGATATTCACGGAACATCATTTTATGTGCAAAAAAAAAAAGTACTCCACAGGAAAGGATTAAATTGTGTTCTGGTAAATCTGGCAACAAAAATGAATGATTTTAATTTTAAAGGGGAAAACTCACAAGGTACAGTTAATTACACAAAGCAGGTTAGCCAAGCACACACACAATATGATATGCAAAATTAAAACTCATATTTATAAAGAAGGCGTTACCAATGGTTACTTGCTACCTTAAGAAGCTCCTGATTTTGGATGCGGGAGGCTTTAGATCCCCCAAATCAAAAACCTCGTTCATCAGCTGTGCCACAGAAACATAAAATCAGAATGAAAACACAGAGCTTGTTACGCAAACGCACCTTCAAACAAGCTCGTGAGCTACCTTCATAGAAATTCTAGAGGCACCACTGAAAGTGGAAGCGGTGCTGTGCTTAGGTCCCCGAGTTTCAAACCTGGCGGATCACCTGGGAGCTCTCAAGATCCCACAGAGATGTTGTTCTGGAGCTCCCAGGTGATCCTAACAGCAGGTTAGGGTTCTGGAGACGACTTGAAAATATTCTGAATACTCAACTCAGGACCCCATGCCCTCTCCTTCTCAAAGGCCACCATCCACTCCCTGGACGCTGGACCATTCCCATCAGACGGCACATGCTCTCGGAGCTCTTCCAGCTACAGCCCCATTTCTAGGGTCCCTCGCAGGGACAAGCCTCTGGAGAGAGGGGTCTCCTGTCTCAACCTGGGCTGCCTCACTGAACACTCTCTCCTCCTCCTGTGCCAAATGGGCTTCCATCCTTTACATGCCCCTGAAACTGACCGGCAATTCTGGCAATTCCTTAGGCCACTAGGGAACCTGTTTTGAAGGTGTATTTGACGGGCAATAACTTCCATGCTTCTCTGTTCCTCATCTCACTTTATCTCTCTGCAGCATTCTACAACTTCTTCATTAAAACAACCAATAGGAAGAAAACCTCAGCCATCTTCTCTTATTTTTGGTGACATCACCGTCCTGGTTTGTCCCCTATGCCAGCGGCCTCTTCTCCATCGTCTTAATGGCTCCTTCTCTGCTCAACCTCTAAAAGTTGGAGTCTTGCCTCAGAACTTAGTGGGCAGACTTCTCCATCAGCACGCACTCACTAGAGAGCCACCTCTCACCTACATGCCAATGACTCCCGAATTTACATCCTCCTCCACACACCTCTCCCCAGCAGCCCAGTCCCATGGATCCAGCTGACTGCTCCACTTGGATGTTAACAGTAACAGGCAACTCAGTGTGCTTAAAACAGAAAAACTGATTTCCCCTTTCCCCATTTCTGCAAACAGCACCCAGCTACTCCAGCCAAAATTCTCAGTTGTCCTCCGTTCCTCAGCACAAACATTCAAAACACAGTCCAAACCTGCCCCCATTTTCCCCTCTCCACAAGAGACGGATCCCAGCCTATTCACTTGACCACCTGCCTGCACTTCAGATCCTCCCTACAATAGACTCTCCACCCAGCATCCAGGGTGCTGTGCTGGGAAGACAAATAAGCCCTCCTGGTCCAGCCTGAATGACCTCCTACCCACCAGCCCCCGCCCCAGCACGCTTAGAATAAGGTCCAAAACCCTTACCGTGAACAAAGGTCAAAGAAAATCCATACGCTTCTTTTCCATAAGAAGTTTTAAATGTTGCTGCGGTAAAATGTAAGTCTTTCCCTTCAGATTTCTTATTTTTATGCCTTATTTAGGAAACTTTCTCCTCCCCACTGAGGTCATAGAGATATTATAATAGCCTTAAGTAGGGTTTTTTTTTTAATGTTTATTTTTATATGGGTTCTGAAGTAGGAATCTAGTTTTTCCCCTGACATATAGTATGTTTCCATACTAATGTGTGGCTTGTTCCTGAATTCTCTCTTCTGTCCCACTGGTCTGTTTGTCTATCTTGGAACTATAACATACCATATTATTACAGCTTTACAATAACTGAAAGGATGAGTCCCTACCTTATTTTTAAAAAGCATCTTTGGCTATTCTTAGCTCTCTGTCTTCAAATGGCTTTTAGTATCAGCTGTCAAGTTTGGTGAAATTTTCTTTTGGGATTTCAGCTAACATTTTACTAAATCCATACAGTAATTCAGAGAAAACTGAAAATATTAAATCAAGCATTCCCATATACGACCATGGTATATACCACTATATTCATGTCTTCTACAGCCATCAATAATAAATTGTAATCTTTCTCATAAAGGTCATATATGGCGTTAAGATCAAATATGACTTTAAGAGTTATTTCCCCCTATTACTTTTCTAGTTGGTTATTTGGTTTACAACAGTGGTATGGCTTCTCTCTTTTCTGGAATAATTTCAGCTTTATAGAAAATTTGCAAATTTAGTACAAAAATTTCTGTATAGCCCCCGACCAATTTCTGCTGATGGCAACATCTTCTATAACCTTGGTACATTTGCAAAAGTGAAGTCAGTAACGTTGATATGATACTATGCTAATTAAACTATGGATTTTACCTGTTTTTCCATTCATGCCTGCCTTTGGTTCCAGGATCCCCTCCAGGATCCCATATTATATGCAGCTGTTAGGTCTCTAGGCTGGGAGTTTCTATTTCCTTGTTTTTCATTTCTTTGACAGTTTTGAGAAGTACTGGTCAGTTATTTTGTATACCGTCCCTTTATTTGGATTTGTCTGATAGTTTCTCATGATTTGACTCAGGTTTTAAGTTTCGCAGCAGAATCCTTGCTATTGCTTTTCATATGTTGACTTTTTATCCAGTGAACTTACTGAACTGTCTTATTAGCTCTAAAAGCTTGCCTGTACATTTTCCTGTTTGTTTTTGTTTTAATCATGTGAACATCTTCATTAAAGACCAAATACTTTTAACTGACAATCCTACCTCATTATCGACTTGCATTGGCTAGGACTCTGGGGTGATATGAAACAAGTCTTGTTCCAGACCTGAAAGGAGATATTTGTGTTTCACTGTAGACTTTTTTTGTAGAGACTATTTTGGGGAGGTTAAAGAAATTCTCTTAAATTCTAGTTTTCTAAAACTTGTACCATGAATAACTCTAATTTTATATGATGACTTTCCTGCATTTACTGGGATGATTATACTTTATTATTGTTCATGTAATTCGTTAATGTGGTGAATTAAGACAGATTTTCTGATGTTGAAACATGTTTGCACACTTAAAACCTACTTGATCGTAACCATGAGTGCCTGATTTTACACTCACATGCAGCTGGATACTACTGGAGTATATTCTTACAGTTGTTTTTGGCTTTTTTCATACTTTGTAGACTATTGTCTGATTTTGGTATCAAAGTTATACTAGCCTCATAAAATTATCTAGATTGCTATCCCACTGTTTATATTCTCTACAACAGCTTATAAAAAATAGATTTATCTTTTTCTTCAAAGTTTGGTATCACTCACCATAAAATGATCTAAATCTGATCTTTCTGCATAGAATATTATATATTCTAGACTTGGTTTTCTATGTCTTCAGTCCATTTTGAGAATATATATTTTTCTAGAAAATTATGCACTTCATGTAGTTTCTTGTTTTTATTTAACTGCTTATTGCTATTCTTTTGACTTTTAATATCTTCTCCATTGGTAATTACTGAATTATCCATTCCTGTGTTCCTTGCCATTGTTTAAAATTTTAGTTACACCTTTTAAAAAGAAACCAAAAAAGTTATATTTTTTAAGTCAATAATTAATTAGATTTACTGCTATTTTGAGAATTTATATGCTCATTCTTATTTCTCAAATTTGACTCCCTCCCTCTAAGTTCTTTTTTTTTTTCTCATTTTAGTAAAGCCTTAAGTAGGTCTTTTAGTAAGTGTGCAAGGTGGTTATTTCTGGACATGGGTCTGTAAACATTTTTGAATGACAGGTTAGTTAGATATAGACTTCTAAGGTGACAAGTTATCTTTCTTCTGTATTTTGAAGATATTAGTCTCTTATCTTCTGATGACTATTATTGCTTACGAAAAGTCTGCTGTCAGTCTTAAATGGTGTTCCTTCCTAACAACATCGGTTTTCCTCTGTAGCTTTTAGGGTAGCTGTTAGGTGTGGGTTTATTTTTTTTTTTCCTGCTCAGGACTCAGGTGACCAATGGAAAATTCTTGTCTTTGAGTATAGCTTTTCTGTCATTCCATCTCTATTTTCTCCTAAAACTCTATTATTGCAGTATATTGGCTGTTCTTTATCTTTCACTTGTTTTAATTTCTCTTTTGTATTATTCATATCCTTTTCTGGGCTGCTTTCTGAGTAATTCCTCTTGTGATGTTTTCATTACAATGGCTAAATGTTTTCATTTCTAAGATGTTTAATTGGTTCTTTTTCATATTCACCTTCTCCATATGGATAAACTTTTTTTTTTTTAGCTGTTAAAAAGACCTTTATTGTAAAATTGTAAAATAAATAGAAAAATAGATTGAAATTACAAACAAGGCCAGGTTAAATTTAATATAATCAATTATAAAAAATAGCATAGCAACATTTATAAATGTAAATAATAATTCAAATATAATAGAAATTAATTATAACATAATTCTAATTTTTATATTACAGCTCTAGCTATTGGGTATAATAATCTCTAAGAATGAAATAAATTATTGGTTTAGTTATTTAATTTCCATTTAGGCCATAATTCTCTCTAGATAATCAAATTCCTATTTGGGAATTCTTCACATCTTACTGGAATGAATAACAGCAGATAACAATTTGCCAACTCATAATTTTATGGGGCAGAAAACCTCAAATTCTTGTTCAACAGTAAGTAGTCATGCTAAATCATTACTGATCCAGATAGATTAGTTTAATTAAAGAGTATGAATAAAAAAGGGTTAAAGAAAAATGAAGTATCCAAAAATGTATCTCTTCTCCAGTCCTCCTCAATTAAAAGCAAGTGTTTTATTTTGTATGAAAAAAATTACAGAATACTGATTGCAGGAACAATTTGCCAGTTGCACTGAGTAATTATTGTTCATATACTATAATGTTGTTATTTTACATTTATCTGGTCTCCTCCAGCTCCTTTTTGGTTACTATTTTCATGGAATACCTTTTTCCAGCCTTTCACTTTTAACCTTGGTTGTGTCCTTACGTCTGAGGTGGGTCTCTTGTAGACAACATATAGAGGGCTCATGTTTTTTATCCATTCTATCAGTCTATGTCTTTTGATCGGCAAGTTTAATCCACTAACATTCAGTGTTATTACTCTAAAGACATTACTTACTTCATCCATTTTGTCCTTTGGATACACATTTTAATGGATACTATTCTTTATCTCTGAGAATTTCAGTTGAAAGTCACACTGAAATGTTTGCTTTCATGTCCTTCTTGTTGACTTTGTTCTCTTGCTTAGTGTTACTTTACCTAAGTTTGATTCAGTGCTTTGCAAGTTAGCTTCTAAGTATTTCATCCTACAAGATATATTTTCCCCTTCTCTTTGAATTTCCCTTCTTTGATCATCCAGCAGTTTTTTGGTTGCTGCAGAGAAATTTAGTCAAGAATCAACTGGGGATTCTTTGCCATGGTATGTTAATCACTGATAAAGATGAAAGCTTAACCTAGACCCTGTCTGCCTGATTGTTTTTCTCCCATGCCATCACTCTTTATATAAGTTGTAAACCCGGGTTACTTTTTCTTTCAGCCTCCTTTCATGTCTAGAGAATCCCACCACAGTCCCTGTTTGACAGTGAGCCTGGGACCTCAATATGCACGGGATGCTTCTGGATCTTGTTATTTCACAGAAGTCAAATGTTTAACTGCCTATGTTTATTTTGAGAGCAGAAGTCCAGCAGTTTAGGTTTTCAGTTCCTACATATCTTTGCATTTTTCTGCTCAGTTTCTGATCCATAGAGATGAGTTAAATATCTCTATCATTGCAAGTTTATAGTAAAGGAGGTTGGTTTGAAGTGTGAATTCACAAACTCGTAGCATCATCTCAGTCAAAAGTATTATCTTCTAAACACTCTAAAACAGTAGTTCTCAGTTCTTTCTCAAGGGCACAATGGAGTTCTCCTGAAGCGAGATGAATGTATGATATAACAGATTGAATGTCCAAGCAGACACGAGAACCCAGCTATTTATTAAACCAGATGTTAAAGTGCTTTGTAAAGACGTGAAACAGTGCCACTCGTCTCAGTAAATTTTTTTTTTTAGAAAATAGTCATTGTTCATTAAAAATGTTCCCTATATTAACATTTAATGGGGTTTCTACTGTTATTTTTAAATAAATTATTAAATATATGTTTAAATTTTTCGGTTTCAATTTCTCATACAATATATACCAATATATATTACCCACATAAACAAAAAGTTCTTTGGGGTCCTCAATTATTTTCAAGAATATAAAGTGACTTGAAATGAAAAAGAATGAAAACCACTGGTTTACACTGGGCCCTCTGGACGGGTATGGACAGAAATCTATATTCTTTACTATTCTGATCCCAAAGGTCTAGCACAGAGCTCAGTACATAGTAGTCTCTTAATAAATGCTTATTTAGTCATTGTTTCAACAAGTATTTGAGTACCTACCACATATAAGGCCCAATACTAGACCAGGTACATGCTCATGATCAATGAAATTGAAATGACCTCTGCCCTAATTCATTTAATAATTATGTCCTCATAGCTTCAGTTTACCTGAGCACAGACATACAGTTAAGTAAGTTGACAAATAAGATATAACTTTAAAAATTGGTGAGAGCTCTGAAGAGAAAACCAGGGTGCTGAAATGATGGGTGTATGTATGCAGTGGATACACTTTAAATAGAGTAGTCAGGAAGGTTTCTCAGGGAAAGAGGAGCTAATGCTGAATTTTAAGAGCCAGCTCTGGGAATATCAAGGGGAAGAATGTCCCAAAGAAAGGAGCAATATACAAAGATCATAAAGGAAAAAACTGAAAAGACACCAGAATTGCTGGAGGAGAATAAGAATGGGGTCGAAGGGTACAATATGAAGTTGCATAGGTATGCAAGCACTAGCTCTTTAGAAACTGTAGCCCAAGAGCTTGAATTTAATCCTTAATGTGATGAGGAGCCACTAAAGACTTCTGAGTAAGGTCTGTCATAATCCAGTCTAAGATGATTCATGTTGCTCTGTGGAGAACTATGAGGGGACTAGAGATGGGTAAGAGAGGAATCAGGAAGACTGGGTGGCAGGCTGTGCCACTGTCTGGGCAAAGGACAACAGTGGTCTGAACTAGCATGGTGGCAGAAGATGGGGAAGTGAACGATACAACATGCATTCTGGAGACAAAACAGACAAAACTTGTGGGTGGTTTGTATATGGGTGACAAAGAAAAAGGGATCAAAACGATTCCCAGGTTTCTGGTTTGGACAACTGGCTGGGCAGAGGTGTTACTCAGTGAGATTTTAGGAGACACCAGTTTGGGTGGGTGAAGAGCTCTCTTCAGATAGATTTCATTTAAGATACTTATGATTCAAAAAAGTAGTGATGTTGAGTAGGCAGTCCAGAGAGGTGTTTGCTAGAGCTCTAACTCTGGAAGTCATCAGCACACAGCTGGCTTGTTTCATAAATGATCAGATTAAAATAAACATTACTTTGCAAAATAGAGAAACCAGTTCTTCAGTATTTAGGCCTCTTGTGTATACATTCAGTGCTGGATAGGTAAATATCTGAGTATATAAATTTGTATATAGTCCTGCAGTAATGTTGTCTAATAAATTTTCCTAAAAGAAAAATTTTTTTAACACTCTCAAGGAATTTAAGGAAAATATAAATCCAAACATTCAAATTTAAGGCGACCAACTCTTTCACAAAAGCTGATCCTAAATTTAAATATTAAAGCAATTAATTATATATAAGATTAAAGATAGGCAAAGGACAATCCTGTTACAAATCAGATGTTATAAAAGGAAAATGCCCATATGTAAGATATGGTAGATGGCGCTAAGGTTCAGAACTGTGAGTTCCTGGACCATGCCAGGAAGTGTCACCTACCCAAAGTTCAGCACACTTGTCCCTCTCCAAGAGGGCACTGGGAACCTTCCCTCAGAGGAAGCAAAAACATTCAGAAGTCAAGTTACAACATACCTAATAAAAATGTCTTATTTAGAAAATTCCAGGTTATTCATCCACTTTTTTCTCAAGCAGGCAGAAAGCTCTAATCCTGAACTGGCAGAATGGTATATGTTCACTTATTCAATCAACAAATAGGTACTGAATATCAACTACATAAAGACACTAGAGATGCAATGATAAACAAAGGAGACATAGTCCCTGTCTTCATGGGGCTTACAGGTCACTGATAAAGCCAAACAATCCAAAAACCATGCAAATACTATGAAATGAAAAGAAGTAAACATGACAAAAGATACACTGTGCTTGTATAATGGGTAGCGTGACCTGGTCCAGGTGGTGAGGAAGGCTGCTTCATACCTGGTTAATAGTGTAAACAGAGGTTATAAGGCAGAAAGGAATAGAGACACATGTAGCTAGAATAAAGAATGGCCCAAGATAAGGCTGGAGAAGTAGAGAGGGCTCAGACATTGCAGGGCCCTGTAGGCCATGTAAGGACTAGAGATCCCTGTCAACCACAACCTGCTAGCACCCTCACCCCTGAAAAATGACATGAGTTCCACATATACTCACATGTCAATGTCACAGGAGATGAGGAGAATGAATAATATATGGAGAGGTAAATTTGGCAGAATGCAGATCAGGCCAGGAGAGAAAATGTGTTCTTATCGGGTTGGTTGTGCCAAGGCCCACCACAAGACAAATCTAAGGCGAATGGGAAAAAGACAGTCATTGAGATGAAAGTAAAATACGATCAGCAGAAAACCAACTGAAGATAAGAGATAGAGACTTTTAAAAATTCTAACAATGTCCAAAATGTTCATAAAGAAGGGATAGGTTAAATACATTTTGGTACATATAATAAAATTTAAAAAAAATTCCACAGCCATAAAAGTGAATGAGAAAACTCTTATGGAATGATCAAGATACGTTCTTAAACAACACAAATTATTGAACAGTGTACACAGAATGCTTTGTTAAATAAAAAGAGAAATGTGTATATTCATATTTGCTTGTATATGCATAGAATAACTTTGGAAACATATTCACAAAACTAGTGATGCTGATTATTTACAGGGAGTGGAAGTGGTGGCTGGGTGATGGGAAATGGGAAGGAAATTTTTACTGTATACCTTTTTCTCCTTTTTGAATTTTTCACCACATATATTACCTATAAGAATTAAAACAAACATGCTCATATTAAATATGATTTTTAGACTAATTATTATGAACATTTTACTGTAAAGGAACATTTTCAAGGAAATTAAAATTACCAAAATTGACTACCAAAGGAAGAGAGGGAAAAAAAAGAGGAAGAGTTAGGAAGAGTTTTCCTAGAAACAAAGAATTCCTGTGTGTCAAGATTTTCTAGTATATTTAACTACCTAGCACAGACATTTTTAGCTGTCCAAGCTCCATAAGATAAAAGCTAATATTTAGTGGGCACATCCTGTGTACTAAATGCAGCATCAAGCATTGTATGCACTCGTAGCTTATCCTCACGAGACCCATGAGATGGGCAGCCTCATCACCTCTATTTTACATACAAGGAAACGGAGGCTCACCAAGTCCCATCCAAAGTTGCCCACCTAGTGACTCCATAGGTCTGACTCTTGAACTACTAGACTACATAATTCTATGCTAATAAGATGAGAAACAATTTCTTTAAAAAATCCATTCTCTAGGGAAACAGAAATTACTTAAAAACTCAGTTTGATGGGAAGTGTCCTTCAAATGGCCGAAGAACAAATCATTCTTAGTATGCACAAACTGCTCCGGGGTATTAAAGACAGAAGGCTTGCCAATTCATTAAATTAAATTAGAAGAGTGGCTTTCAAGAACATATTTCTTACAATGAAAATGTGTTACGAGAATAGCTAACTTGCATTGTGGCACACACTCTGTGCCAGGCACTGGATTAAGTGTTTTAAAATTATCTAGATGCCACTTTGGAAAACTGGCTGGCAGGTCCTCAAAAGGTTAAACAGAGTTACCACATGACTCAGCAATTCCACTCCTAGGTATATAACCCAGAGAAATGAAAACATATGTCCACACAAAAACTTGTACACAAATGCTCATAATAACATTTATAATAGCCAAAATGGAACAGCATAAATGCCCACCAACTGATGAATGGATAAATAAAATGTGGTATAGCTATACAACAGAACATTCTTTGGCAATAAAAAGGAACGGAGTAACAATATACTATGCATGGATGGATGAACCTTGGAAACATTATGCTAAGTGAAAAACGACAGTCACAAAAGCTCACATATTGCATGATTCCTTTTATCTGAAATGTCCGTAACAGGCAAATCTATACTGAGAGAAAGTAGATTAGTGGTTGTCTAGGGCATGGGGTAGGGGAGGTTAGGTAAATGGGGAGAGAGAGTGTCTTTTTAGGGTGATGAAAATGTTCTAAAATTGACTGTGGTGACAGTTGTACAACTCTAAATGTACTAAAAGCCATTGAACTGCCCACTTTAAATAGGTAATTCTGTGGTATATGATATATATGCCCCCACACCCATGGTCCTAATCTAATGGGGTTAAGAGAACCAGGATTTAAACCTTGGTCTTTCTGACAGTACTGCTTATTACCTCATAACACAATCCTATGTAAATACACTGAAAAATCTTCAAGGAATGGCCCCCCTTTTTTGAGAAAATATGAACTGATGACTAAGGTTCAGAAGGAAAACCTCCTAAGAACAAATAATTCTATTGAACTATAGAGCATCCCAAACCTAGAGTAAGAGGGAAAGTTGCCCATTTAAGAACCTAATAAATAGCTTTCAATCTCAAATGGGTCTTGTTTTGAGGGTTCCCTGGAGGATAATAAAAATAATCTCTATCATTATTAAAATTTTACAATGGCAATGCCTGACATCAAGCACCTTACATGCATTATTATATTTAATCCTCCTTATGAGGTAGATGCTATTATTATCCAGGTTTTATGGAGAGGAGAGTCTTAATTTAATATCTTGTTCCAGGTTATATGTTAGTAAGTAGAAGTGCCAGGAATCAAACCCAAACCTGTCAACCTTTTGAACTTGAGCTCTTAACCACAACTTGGTACATTTCTAGGCTATTACATTGGAAATCCTTAATTAAATGGAATATTCTTGAAAGGAAAATAAAAACTTGGCAAATGTCAAGGGAGTCCTTTCCTCAAAAAGTGCTCTAGGCCCTTGCCTTTATAGGAAACTTTCTTCACACTTCCAAGGAACAAATAATTCCCAAACTTTATAAATTTCACATCTTCAGAGAAAAGATTTTTAAAAGCCTGTCATTTTAACTACATAGCACAGGAGTCTTCAACCCCAAATATGCCTTATTTTGAAATAAAACCAGCTAATATTAATTGGGAATTTATCTGTTCTAGGAATTTTTCAAAGAACTTCACAATTGTTAGCTTATTTAATCTTCATGACAACTGACTGAGGTAGGTACTATAATTCTTATTTTCCAAATGAGGAATGGGAGAAATAGAGAGGTTGGGTGATTTGCTCAAAGTCACAAGGCTAGTACGTAGCCAGGATTTAAACCCAGACCATCTGGTTCCACCCTTTAGTACTTACCTTCTATTTGACTACCTCTCAAAAAAGAACGTGAGATAGCTAACCTGAGTTCACTGCACTCCCGGCACCGTGCAAGACCCCTCATATGTAATTAACTCAACCTAACAACCTGAGGAGGTAGGTATGTTTACTACCTGTTTGTAAAATGAAGAACATGAGGCTCAGAGTGATGCAGTAACTTGATGCAATACACCCAGTATTCAAGAGCAGAGCCAAGATTTAAACCCATTTCTTTCCGACTGTACATCATACCATTAATCACTATGCTATGAAATTCTATGGTAGGGTTCAGCAAACTACAACTCACAAACCAAATTCAGCCTGCTGCCTGTTTTTGTACAGCCCACGTAACATACAAAATGTTTGAATTAAAAATTTGTTAAATGGTTGAAAAAATATTTCATGACATGAAAATTATATGAAATTTAAATTTTCCTTTTTTTTAATTTTGAAATTCAAATTTTAATGGCCATAAAGTTTTACTGGACACAGCCATATCCATTTGTTTATATATTGTCTATGGCTGCGTTCACATTACAGTGGTAAAGTTGAGTAATTTCAGTAGAGACTGTAGGGCTCCCAAATCCTAAAATATTTACTATCTGACCCTTTATAGGAAAACTTTGCTGACCTCTGTTTTATGGTATTAAACTTAAAACTCTCAGTAAAATGGAGGGGGTGTATAAAAGGTACCCAAAAAAAGGAAAAAGAAAAAGGAAAAAAAAAGCAGAGCTTTAAAAGGTGACTTGAGTAGGAATGGAAACCTCCTTAAAACTTTCAAGGAACAAATAATTTCTCTGTTCCATAAAGTGTTCCAAGGCCTAGAAAACGGTGGAAGGTTTCCCAGTTTGTTTTAATTAACTAGTTCACAGAGGTTTACAATCCCTAAGCTGTCTTAATTGGAATGAACCCTGCATAATGAAAGTAGCAGCTGACAGTTATGGAACCTTCCCTATGTGCCAGGTGCTGTGCTAAGTAAAAGATTTCTATTTAATCCTCCCGACAACCAGGGAGGACAGGGTGCCACTGTTGTCCGATTTTGTGGATGAAATTGTTTGGACCTCAGGAGGTTAAGTGAATTGCCTAAGGCCCCGTAGCTGGTAGGAGCTCAGAAATCTAACCCCAGTTTCTGCCTCCAGAGACTACATTCTTAAACCACACCATTTAATTTTAACTTAACAAACCTTCAAATATTAAGGAAATGCACAATTTCCTGGAAAAACATATACCAAAACTAACTATCAAAATAAACTTCCTTCCAACTCCTAAGAAGCAAATAATTCTTAAGTGCTACAAATTGATCTGGGACATACAAAATAGGCTTCTCAAAATGTTTTTAAAATTATAGCCCAGTAGGTTGCAAAAGCACCCATTTAAATTTGATCCATCTCCTTTGATCCTTATTAAAAGATAATGTGCTTTTCATGCAATAACTCATTTAACCTAGGAAGAATTATTATCCTCTGCAAACTGACACACAGAGAAGTTGAATGGTTGTCCAAACTCACATAATTGGGGCCTGATCCAAAGCCAAGTCGGGCATTCAACAGCCAGCACTCTTAAAAGACTCCCTAACATATTATGCTAATAAATCAGAAAATCCTAATTAAACACCCTCAATCCAGGGAAAACATAAATGGGCAACACTGAGCCAAACACAAGAAATGAGGGAAAATGTCACTCCTGCGGTTCCTGAACAAAGTCAAGTGAGTCTTCACAATTCATTTGAACTTCCCAGAAGAGTTCTGAACCAAAACCATCTTCTTTTAAAAGAGGCGGACAGGACTGATATATACAACATGGGTGAACCTCAAAAGCATTATGCTAAGTGAAAAAGGGCAGGCGCAAAAGATCACATATTGTAAAACCCCAGTTTCATAAAACGTCCAGAAAGGGCAAATTTAAATAGCTACAAAGTAGATTAATGCTTGCCTGAGGCTGGCACCACGGATGACTGCAAACTGGCTCCAGGACATTTTTAGGGGTGAAGAAGCCATTCTAAAACTGGAGTGCAGTGATGGTTGCACAACTCCACAAACTTACTAAAAAATCATTGTGTTGTACGCTTACAATGGGTACATTTTATGGTACGTAAGTTACACCTTAATAAAGGTGTTTAAAAGGGGCAGGGTATTCCAACCACCAATTCTTATGAAAGGTCATTTTCTGGGCTTACTGCTAAGCGTTTCGCAGGTTTTTCTCACAGTCAAGTCGATGGCAGTAATTGGAAATACCACGTTCTGTGGGAAACCAGTGTGCACGGGGCGTGGGGCGCGGGTCCTGGACTTCAACGGCTGTTCTTGGAATGCTTGTCACTTAGTTTTAAGATCCTGGCGGTGAGGTTGGAAGCCTTCGGTGGCGCCCGGCCGAGAAGAGGCCCTGCAGCATGGAGAGCGCGCCAGCGAGCGAGGGAAGCCCGACCTCCGACGGCCGGGGCCCAGCGCAAGGCCTGCGGCCTGCTGCGGACGAGGCCTCGGGGACTGCGCCTGGCGCGCGCCGGAAGAGAGGCCCCAAGGAGAGGAAGCCCGAGCTCCGAGAGCCAACCGCACGGGCGGGACCAGGCGCCGGGGGTGCGGAGCGACCGTCTTCCCGCGACGGCCCGCCTCCTCCTTGAGGCCAAAGCGGAAGCCCCGGCGACCCCGCATTCGTCCTGCTGTGGGCTAGTCGCCCGGGTCCTCTGAAGAGAACCGTCATCAGAGTCGTCGCCTCGTTTCCTACGCGCTCACCGTTGGGGCTCTCTCCCTCACGGTTCTCCCACGGAGGACTGCGTTTCCCGGTCAAGGAGCACGTACTTAATGCGCACGCGCACGCGCCAGGCCCTGCGCAAGGGCGCCTGGGAAACCGCCGGCAAAAGGAGACCAGCCCTGCCCTCAGGAAGCTCGCAGGCGGAACCGGAAACAGGCGATTCGCCCAAAGTAGGGCATCCGTTAGCCCTGCGCGAGTCAGTGAAATGTGTATTTGGACACATTAGTTTTACATTCAAATTGAATTTCAGTTTTAGAATGTTATTAAATTGTTTTTTAGTAGAATTCATTATGTTCTGGGGAAAAGGATAGGTGATTCTGTAACTGGAATAAAAGCCCTGAGAGGGCAGGTGCTTGTGCAGTATCCATTGTGTCTGGAACCACTGCCTTTAGAATATTTGGTCAATGAATATTTCACAAATAACTAAATGAAGTCTTTAAAAGGTCACTACGCACAGATATAGGCCATTTTTATTGTCACATAACATGCAGAACTGTGTGGGAGAGAGTGTAGACTACAGTGTGAACTATGGTCCATGCTCAGTGGCAAAGCCCCAGGATACGTTTATCAATTGCAACGAATGCGCCACACTAATAAAGGATGTTTATGTGGGAGGGTGTGGGAGGTGTGGGGAGTGGGGTATATGGAAATCCCTATATTTTTGTGTAACATTTATATAACCTCAGTATCTTTTTTAAAAAATTATTTTTAAAAAAAGGTCACTATGTCATGCATGGTGTGACATGAATTAGCTAACAGAAAATTAGCTGATAAAACCAATTTTTATATTTCATTTGTCACAAAGTAGACTAGTGTGAGAAGTAGAGTTGCCGGATTTAGCAAATGAAAATTCAGGATACCAGTTGAATATTTGAATTTTAAGTAAACTATTTTTTTTTCTCAAGCATAAGTATGTCCCATTTGGACATACTGGGTGTCCTATATTTTATCTGGCAACCCTAGGGAGATAGCAACGTGTTAAGTTGGGGAGGAGAGATGATTTCTTAGAAAGAACTGGAGGAGGGGCAGGGAAAGGTAGCTGGGAGTTATAAATTAGGACCTCCAAGCAATTAGGAAGCAGGTTTGAAGACCACACTTGTGAAACTTGATTTTTTAAAGTGCCTGGCCCTGTGCAAAGGGTTGAATTTACACAATCTTAATTGAAATCTCCTACACAGTAGGAAGATTATTATTTTCATTTTACAAATGTGGAACATTGGTCCGAGATAGGAGGTCACTTGTCAAAGTTCCTACATTTTCATTCAGTCGGCCCGAAAATATTTATTGAGAAGTGACTGTGTGCTAGTATGTGATTTCTATTCCACAGTCTGCTTTCAGAGCTGGAAAATTCCAGTCTCTGCCCATTCCTCAGCCTCTCTCCCTTCCTCACTCCAGCTACAGTTTCCATAGCAACAGACTGAACCTGTCTCTCTAGCTAGCAAGAGCTAAGAGGTCTTGAAGAGGAACAAGCCAGAATCATTGACTTCTACCTAGCCTGACTGGGAGATGGGGAAGATTGCCTGAAGCCCTAAAGTTCACTATTCCTCTATTGGTGATTTATGCAAGTCTTTTGCATGTGATAAAATCTGTCCTTGGATGGGGTCTCTGCAGAAGAACAAAATGTTGGATATGTGAACCTCTGCAGCCTCCACAGAGTTATAGGTTTTCATTTCAGAAGGTGCTCTAAGCCCAGTGACATTAACATTTTTGTCATTATTCATTAATTCATTTAGTCTACCATTCAACTAACAATGATTGGGGCACATTCTATGTGGCAGACATTACTAGACACAGACACAGGCCCTGCCCTCCTGCTCCTTAGAGCCTAGCAGGAGAGACATCCTTTTATTAGCTTATTCCACAGTATATTCTGAGGACCTATTATGTTGTGGGACATATACTAGGGTCTAGAGGATGCAGAGGTGAGCTAGAAAACAAAACAAAACTAAATGACCCTGCCCTGGGGGATTGGTATCAGATGTTAAACAGATAATCACAGAAGAGCAAATATTTACTGAGCAACTACTATGTGCCAAGCATTGTTCAGCCATAACCACAACCCTACCCACATGGCTTCAAAAGCCATCTGCACCCTCATGCCTTTCACAGATCCATCCCCAACTCCATGTTCTCTTCTGGGTTCCTAAACTCTGTATCCTCTTACCTGTTGGACATTCTACTTGGGTAGATCTGACATCTCAAACTCAAGAAAATTCAAAATTGAGTTCATTAGACCAATGCCCTTCCCCCTAAAAAAAACTGTCCTTTCCAGTGGTCCCAATCTCACAAAATGGTGCCACTTGTTTTAGAGGCCAGGAATATGGGTGATATCATTGACTCTTCTCTCTTCCTCAACCCCAGAATCAAATCCATCAGTTCTATACCCAAAATGTATCTCCAGTTTATTCACCTTTTTCCCAAATCACTCTTGATTTCTGCTACTTCTCTTTGTCCCTGCTCTACCTCCTTTGTCAATACTTCATTTCACTTGCCTAGACAAGGGTACCTGACTTTTTGCTGATCGTTGTGCATCTACTTTTCTTGCCTTCCATTCATTCCCCATTCTGGCCAAGGGTGACCTTTCCAAAATGCTGATAGAACCACACTTCTATCACACTTGTGAGACTGATGTGAGTTTGGGGCCTTATCTGGGAAAAAAAATGGAGCCACTCCAGACACCATCTGCCCTCCTCCTGGATGGTGAAGATGAAGCCTTGAGAAGGATGGAGCTGGATGAGTGAGTCAGGATGCTGCAGTCACATGTATCCTCTCTCCTCTCCTAGCTCTGCCTTCTCAAGGTCCAAGTTCTTTGAGAGGGGAGCAAAGTGGAAAAGGGGAAGAAACGACCCCTATGAGCCTCCAGTACATGGCACCCTGTGCTCTGAAGGGTCCTGCTGTGAGAGATTAATGCTTTGCTATCTTGAATTTCTTCATGAATGTCTTAGAATTTGTGTTTGTAAATGAAGTCCAATAGGACAATGGCACATGAACTGGGGACTTGGAGCCTCAGCTCACAGTGCCACATCTCATCTTCTCCCCAAGACAGGTTCTTGGCTTCTGGCATCCTGCCCCCTGGTGCCCTGAGACACACCCACCCTCTACCTCTGCTACCCCATTCCAGCAACCGCTGTTGCCTCCAGCTCAGGTGGGGGCTTCGGCACAGGTGTGGGAAAGGTCAGGGTCTGGCTCATGCCACATGGCATCTCTGGCAGGGAATGGCAACACCTATCCCTGCTCCAAGCTGGCAGCACCATGGCACGTCCAGTGGGCAACTTTGAGGCGGCAAGTCTCTCCTCCAACCCAAACCGGGTGCTTCTCTCATCTCTGCATGGAGGCTGCGATTGCTTATCCACTGTGTGTTGGGTGACAGGCCTGTGGGAAGGGGAGATTTCTGGCTTGATATCCCAGCCCCCAACAGGCCCACAGTGCTTTGCTCTGGCAACTGCCGAGGAGGAACCCGAGAGCTGGTGGTCTGCATGCATATAAACTGGGCCACAGAGATGGCTCCCATGTGCCCATAAGGATCTGCACTCACCCACAAGTATCCTTGTGCCCAAGGAAGTGTGACATTAATTAGCAAATGAAGAATACCATAACAGATCATGAGAGAGACCCCAAGACAGGACACAGCAATATATTTTAGTGCCTTTAATGCACTTTTCCCCTGCTTTTTGAACAATTTTCATTTTGCACTGGGCCCCATAAATTTTGAAGCTAGCCCTACTTTCAGGATTTAACCTTTTTTCTCCCAGAGGATGGGTACATCTGACTTGACCTCCTTCTAGAAAGCCACCACCCCAAAGTGAACACTTAAATCCAATCCTCGTCTTGCCAAGAACTCACCATCCAAAATTCTATTTAATTTATGTTTCTTCCCAGTGGCCCAAGGCAGATACATGGGCGTTGTCCTTGTCAGCCTTCCTCTCCACACCTGGCATTTCCAATCAATTTCCAGTCCTGCAAATTCTGTTTCCTAAAATAGCTAATAGGTCTTTAATCAGCCCTTATATCGTCATTTCCAATCTGGTGAAGGCCACCACTTCACCTCAGCTGGGATAGCGGCAATAACATCCTACCCCTCCTGCCCTTCTACCTGCTGTAATCCATTCTCCATGGCCCTTCTAAAATGGAAATCTGACTGTGTTGTTCCTCTATTTAGAATCCTCTTAAAGATTCCTGTGGTTTTTCAGCCAAAGATCCAACTCCTCATGAAGGCTTAAACAGACTGGAGACTCGAGGAGTTCTATTTGGATGGTATATGGAGTAGAAACTGTCCTAGAAAATGGGTGAGCATGGGAAGTACCTGAATGTGTCTGGAAGCCACATTTGCATCACATTCTGAACCATGACATCATATTGCTGTTCTAAGAAAACAGGCAATGACCATTAATATGAATCTATGTTTTGGTGTGAGTGTGTGTACACCCTGATAGAGACACGATGAAGTGACAACAAAAGCAAAAACGTTCTCATTCTATTATGGCTATACTCAGCATCTATTTTGAGAATTTAGTTCAACAGGCAATAATAGGGCACTTTCTCTGTTCTAGTCACTTGATAGGGATTTGGAACACCAAGCCATTGCATTAGAAACTGAGGAGAGAACATGGCCAGCCTTTGAAAAAGGAGAGAAAATCTGGTGAAAACCAGGACCCAGGGAATGATCTGCTAGGCATTCGTCATTTCCCAGAGCTACTATAACAAACTACCACAAACTGGGTGTCTTAAAGTAACAGAAATTTATTGTCTCACAGTTCTAAGGCTAGAAGTCCAAAATCAAGGTGCTGGCAGGGCTGGGCTTCCTCCCAAACCTATAAGGGAGAGGCTGTCCCATGACTGTCGCCTGGCTCCCAGCAGTGGCTGGAGGCATCCATGGTGTTCTCTGACTCCATTGTCACATGACTTTCTCCCATCTGTTTGTCCAGTTTTCCACTTTATAAAGACACTAGTCATATCATACAAGGGCCCACCCTAATCCAATTTGGCTTTTCTTAACTAATCACATCTTTGAATAAAGTCACAATACAGGACTTGGGGTTATGACTTGAATATGTCTTTTGGGGGGACAGCATTCAACCCATAACACAGACTATCAACAGTGACGTTTTTTTCTGATTTGGAAATGTGAATCTCCAGAATGTTGAACACGTGGTGCCCTTTCTAATAAAAGCTCCCCTCACTCTCCCCCCCCTCCCACTGAAATGTATATGCAAAAGGTGGAATGGTGCCGCCCAAAAGGTATGTCCACCTTGGAACCCGTGAAGGTGGCTTCATTTGGAAAAAAGGGTCTTTGCAGATGTAATTGAGGTAATTAAGGTAAAAGCTTTTTGAGATGAGAGCATCCTGGGTTAGGGTGGGCTCTAAAGCCATTGACAAGTGTCCCTGGAAGAGAAGAGGAGGGGAAAGGACGCACAGACAGGAGAATGATGGGAAAATGGAGGGAGAGATTGGAATGGTGTGTCTACAACCCAAGAAATACTAAGGATTGCCAGAAGCCACTGAAAGCTAGGAGAGAGGCATGGAACAGAGCTTCTCTCAGAGCTTCCGGAAGGAACCAACCATGCTGACACCTTTACTTTGGTCTTCTAGCTTCTGGAACTGTGAGAGAATAAATGTCTGTTGTGTTAAGCCCTCCTGTTTGTGGAAATTTATTACAGCAGCCACAGGAAACTGATAGAGTATATATTGCTTGGCCAACCTGACGTTTAGCTCAGGAATCCAGGGAATAGTTTGAAGTGAGGCCAGGAGTTTCCTGTGGACACCAAGCCCCCTGCAAATTTTCTGAAGCTTCTTTTCTTCAGGGAACACAAAGTTCCCTCTCGTATGTCCCCTCATTCCCATTCCTGTTCAGAGTTTGGTCATCTCCCACCATTCCAAGACCTCTCAAATGGGTCTGTTTCTGTCTGTCCCCATATCTCTCTGCCATGGTCTCCTAAATGTTCTCCTTCTTCTATACGGTTCCCTGCTGTCCATGACTGAGGCCTTCCTAAATGGAAAAGCTGAACATGTTACCACTACTCCTCACTTAAAGCCCTACGATGAATTCCCATTGCCCTTGGGATAAATTCCAAGCCCCTTCACCTGAACTACATAGATCTTTATGAGCTGGCCCTTTCCCAGGCTTCAGCCTCATCTCCGTACACTCCTCTCGACTCTCCATGCTTCAGCAGTAGTAACTTTTCTTTCAGTTCCTTGTGGAGCCCACTTTCTTTCTAAAGACATAGCTATAGTCTCGTTGCTCCCACGTCTTCACTCCTTGCCCCCCGTTCTCTCACCAATCCCTTCTAAGCAGGCTTACATCCCCTCTACACCACTAAAGCAGCTCTGGTCAAGAGCCACGAGGCTGTCTGATCCAATGATCACTTCTCTGTCCTCAGTTTATCTGGCTCCATAGTGGCATTCAACACAGCTGACCTCTTCCTCATTTTTGCAAATGCTTTTTTCTAGTGCCTTCTTTGACCCTCTGTCTGGTGGTTTTCCCTCTGTCATTGTGGCCACACTTTCTCATTGCACCTCCTCTCCTTTTGCTTTTAGGTATTGCAGATCAAGATGTGCACATTCTTTGACCCAGCATCGAGGAGCCTAGATGGCTATTCACAGAAATACACCCTGCACAAGTAATAAAAATAATATCCAACATTTATTGAAAGCCTGCTACGTGCCTTTCATATTATAGACATTGGGGATGGATGAATGAGCCATTCAGATCCAGTCTGTTTTCACGGAACCTACAGTCTAACGGGACCACAGTCATCAAACAAGTTAAGAAAAAAAGTGCCCACAAGTTTAGGAGAAGACAGAATTTTCAGCAGCCAAGATAACAAGCAGCCATAACAATCAGTTTTAGACCTATTCAACTGATCATTGACAACTGGCCTCAGTAAATGTGCTTTTGCAAGCCAGTGAGAATCAGCACTTTGCTTTGAAAAGTCGACCAATGATAGTTAGCACATGGAACACACCTGAGTGCTAGCTGGTCAACCAGGGCGTCATCGGAGAGACCACACTTCTACAGACGGTGTCGGCCCATTTATGCCTCTGTAAATCCTGTATAAAATCAGTCTGTTTGCCTGGAGAGACTGCCTGACTAGTATTGCTCTCCCTTATGGTACTAAGAAATAAACTCGGCGTCGTCCTTTTAGTTCAGATAATGAGTAGCAGTCTCATTGTGTCTTGACTAAGAAACACACGACCACATGTATGGTACAGATTATTCCTGCATTTCTAAGCTCTCCGGGCTTTCTTAGGAACATGTTTCTTTTCTCCAATGGAAGATCCAAAGTTTTTAGTACTCCTGGATTTTGGAGACAAGCTATGTGTCCTCAATCTGAGCCAAATTCATTTCACATAAATTTTCTATGCTCTCGACCTCCTAGCTCATTGCCTGCCTATCCCTACCCCACCTGGGAACATCTCAACTTTGGGCAAAGATGGAGTGGAGAATGGATGGTGAACCTATGGATAAATCATGCTCTGACCTTTGCCTTAGGATGTTAATTGGACCCGGAAAGTTTGGGTCATTTCTCCTTAGGTGTCTTGTCCTGCCAATTAGAAAGTAAAGACCTATTAGCCCATAGAGTTAGGCCTAGTTCTCTGCACTCCTCGCTTTGCATCAGGGCATGGAACAGGGTGAGGCAAATCCCACAAAATTTAAGGAGGTGCTCAAAAAGTCAGTTATCAAGATAAATGACATGTTGATGAAATAGTTATAAAAAATAAAAATTAATGCAAAAAACCCATGAGGAGAAAAACATGAAAATTTTAAATAAAAACAGTCAATATTATGGATGTTTCTTTTTGTCTCAAGCTCCAATATGATTCGGCACAAAACTGTTATTGATTCTGTCTTTAAAATGTTTTAGATCTAAAATTTAAATTAAATAATTAAAATTTGAAAAATTAAAAAATTTGATATTTTTCCACTGTGGATACTTTTGCATTAATTTTGATATTTTAAAATAATGCATTAAAATGGTTTTTTATCTTAATTAGCTCCTTAAATTTTGCACATGAGGAGAGTGCCTCTCCTCACCCCAGTCCCAGCTTTGCTGCACACACTTTCCCTGAAGAGGTCATCCTTTCCCACGGCCTCTCTCTTTACCAGCCCAGGCCTCTGACCAGAGCTCCAGAAGCACAGACACAGCTGCCTCCTGGACCTTCTCACCCGGGTGGGCTTGAGCATCTGAAGTTCTCCAGACACGACATTCTTACAGCACTCCCCAGTTTATCAAATGAGTCACCACTGACCAGCTTAGCAAGTTGGAACTGGAAGGCACCACTGAGTCCTCCTCTTCCCTCACCTCCCATTCCAGCAGCATCAGCAAATCTTGTCTGTCTCACCTCCTCCTATCTTACTTTCTCTCAACCTTTCATTCTCTCCACCCCCACTGCTCATCCTTCGTCATCTCTTCCTCCTCAGTGAGGCCGGCCATGACCTCCCGATTATTCTTCCCTGCTACCTCTGAATCTCCACTCCCTTTATCCTAACCACACATGTCTTTCTATCACACTATATAATTTACTTATTTATTATGTGTACCTTTTTCTGGCTGTCCCCTCTTGCCATAACAGTGATTTTCGACTGGGGGCAATATTGCCCCCAGGGGACATTTGGCAATGTATGGAGATGTTTTAGGCTTTCATAACTGGGTTGGGAGAGGGTGAGGGGTGATGCTACTAGCATCTAGTAGGTAGGGGCAAGGGATGCTGCTAAACATCCGACAATGCACAGGAAAGCACCCACAAAAAGAATCACCCAGCCTAAAATGTCAAATTGCTGAGATTAAACCCTGTGCTACGATTCCATGAGGGCAGGAATGTTGGTGTGTTTTGTTCCCTGATGTAAGAACAGTGAAAAAAGTAGACTTGGTACATATTTGTTGGAAGAATAAACTGTCTCATTAGTGGTCTACCTGCCTCCATGTTACCTCCTTCCAATCCATCTTTCACCAGCGGACAGGATGTCCTGATGCAGCCTTGAGCAGGAGCATGCTGTGAGTTCCCAGGTAATCCAAGCCCTGGTAGATGCACAGCAGGAGCCTGGGCCCTGCTGTGACCCAGGAAATGGAGGGGCAGCCCCAGCTCACACTTGTAGGAAAGGTTCTTACTTATTTCCAATTTCCTCCCCAACTCTGCCTCCTGGGGCCCAGCCCTTTCTCAGGATGGTAGCTTAGGGGAAGAAAGGGCCTTCTTGCCCAGTCTGAAATGGATTTCTTGATCCCCAGGGAGTAAAGCCATGGTCAGAGTTCAGCACAGATCAAAGTCCCACCGAGACACCTCTCTTGGGGCAGGGAACCACCCATCGCCCAGTTGAATGACAAAAGCATGGATGTCCACCCAACCCTTTCCCCATCCACCATCATCACACACCACGAACCACTAAGTCCTGTTGATTAGGCCTCAACAGGACCTCCTCTTTCAGACCAGTTCTCTTCACCTCCTTTGCTGCCCTCCCCGATCAAGCCTACCCCCGTCTTCCTCCTGGGTTACTCCTTTGGTCTCCCAATGGCAACCATGTTTTAATTCCTGCCCACCCTCCCATGAACCCTCCCACAAGTAAGATTGTGCCACTTCCTTACTCCAAACCAACCAGTACCTCCCCATTGCTATTAGGATGAAATCTAAGTTCCTTTATTAAAAGCCATTAGGCTTTTGAGTAGTAAGGGCTCTAGAATTCCTACAATGCAGGGCTTAGAAGCAACAATTTAGTTGCATAACATGGGGTCCAGAGAGGCTATTCAACTTTCTTGAAGCTGTATTTGTACAATTTTTTTCTAAGTATTACTCATTGTAACTCACTGCACAAACGGGCAAAGGCTATGAATAAGTGCACACACACCTGTGTGTCTTTAGGTATCGATAGAGCAGGGTTTCTAACATCAACACTACCGACGTTTTGACTGGATCATTACTCATTGTGGGGACTGTTCTGCACGGTAAAGGATGTTTAGCAGCATCTTTGACGCCAGTAGGACACCCCTTCCCCCAAGTCGTGACAACCAAAAATGTCTCCAGACACTGTCAAATGTCCCCTGGGGGGCAAAATCACCCCAAGTCGAGAAATGCTGCCATAGAGTGAGGTTACAAGTAATAAAAGTGAAGTTCTCCTCATTGCTTTTTAATTAAACTTGGTTTTTATTTAGCTTGAGAAGCATCCTCCGTAGACTGGCTCTGTGCTAGGCATTACGCTCAGGCCACGAGATCAACACATCAGAAAACGGTGGTGTCAGACTGTCATTACCCTGAAAATTAGGGGGAAACATCTTAAAAATAGGAACCAGGTATAAAATTTGCAAAACAGATGGCTGGTATTTACACCTTCTTACATTTTAGAAATGGGCATTCTCTAGAATACTGGGCACATTGTACCTTTCCAAGAAAACCATTCCCTTCATTAACTTGACAGCAGTGTATACATAGCTTCGACTCCAGCTGGGTGTTTAGCTTATGGAGCAGGGGAACATTCCACGGGAGGCTGTTAACCCGAAATTTTCATCTAGACACTGGGCCTTGTGCTAATATTCTAAAGAGATTTCCAGACGTCAGTTTTTCTTCTCTAAGCCCTCTTTTTTCTATCCCTACATCAAATTCACTCTCAGCTTGCTCTACTTCTTTCCATCCTCGTTGCCCCACTCTAGAACAAGCTACTTTCTTGTCTTCAGGGAGGGCTGCAGTAGCTTCCTATTGATTCTTCTTCTCTTACCCCTCACAACCATTCTCCAAACAGCAGTCAGACTAACACGAAAACACTAATCAGATGGGGTCCCTCCCAGCAGAAATCCCTTCCACACCACTCCACCGCCTTGAGGACAAAGTGCAGATTCTTTATCAGGGTCTCAAGCCCTTCTTCAGCTGCTTCCATCCTAGCCTTCTGCTCAACTCTTCCCACTCTCCTCCCGGCTCTGCTGAGCTGGTTTCCAGAGGCCAAGCTGTGGCTAAGGCTGAGGCTGTCTTCCCAGTCTCTCCTTTGTCACCTCCCATTCTCCTTCAGTCTTCTATTCATACACTCCCCTGGAATTCTTCAGTCACAGTCACAATCTCTTCCTTCCACCCAAACCTTATGTGGACCTCTTGAACACAGTCCCATATACTCCCGCCTCAATGAGAAGCTGGCTTCTCTTGGCTTCAGGACACTGCGCTATCCTAGTTTTCCTCCTCCCCCCCAGCTGTTCCTTCTCAGCCTCCTTCTTGGGCTGTTCCGTCAGTGCTGGACCTACATACTGCAGCGTTCCCTAAGGATAACTCCTAGGCACTTTCTCTTCTCCCTCTACACCCACTTCCTTCATGAACTCAACTACCCTTTTGGCTTTAAATAATATCTCTCTTTATTCCAAGGACTCTCAAATGTTTATCTCAGGGTTGAATTCTTTTTTATAGTGTTGTTGCTTAAAAAACTATAATGGAAGCAGGGGAAGCATAGAGAGATTGAGAGGTGAAAAATTTTCTTGTTTGTTTTTGGTTTATTATTATTATTATTGAAATAATGAAAATGCTCTAATAATGATTGAAGTGATGAATGTACAACTATGTGATTATACCAATTACCATTGATTACACACTTTGGATGAATTGTATACTTTATTAATGCGTATCAGTAAAATTGATTTTAAAAAAACTATTATGGAAAATTTCAAACACACACTAAAGTAGATATAATATCAAAAAGAACCACCCAGTGTTGATTTTTGGCCTACTTCCAAACTCATACAGCCAATCACCTCTTGACATCTTCCCTTAGAGGTCTAATTGAAATCTCAAAACTAATCGAGCTAAAGTGGAGCTCTTGATATCCATCCTACCCCAGATTCTCACCACATACCTCCAATGTTACCCCAGAGAGCTGGTGTATAAGGATGCTTAAGAGTCTGGAGTCAGACTCATGGGGTTCACTTCCACTTCTATTACATTCAAGACAAATTATTTAATCTCATTTGTGAAATGGAGACAATATACCTGCCTTGTAGTGATGTGTTGAGGACCAGCATTAATGAGAATAGAGCCCTTGGAACAGAATATGGAGCACATTATGTACTTAATAGAGTTTGGCTATTGTTGCACGTTATCTAAGTTGGTTATTCGACTGCTTACCTCATTGATCAGACAAGAACACTAGGAGACAGGGTCTTAGTTTGCCAGGACTACGGTAACAAAGTACCGCAGACTAGCTGGCTTGAACAACAGAAATTTATTGTCTTACATTTCTGGGGTCCAGAAGCCCAAAACCAAGGTGCCAGAGTCCACTGCCCGCCTCTGCTGGCAGCTAGTGGGTGGCCTGTAGTCCTCCTGCGGCAGCACCGCTCAGTCTCTGCCCGTCACATGGCTGCCTCTGTCTCCCCTTCCTGACTGTGTCCAGATAGGGCCCACCCTCATCCAGTTTGCCCTCGTGTTAACCAAGAGCATCTGCAGAGATTCTATTTCCAAACAGGGTCACAGACGCGGTATCTGGAGGTGAGGATTTGGACATATCATTTGGGGGAACACTATCCACCCATATCAGTCACTTTTGCTTCCTTTTCCTCCCTCATCCCCAATCCAATCCATTAGAAATTCCTGTTGCCTCAGCCCCCAAAATATACCCCAAACATTCCCATTTCTCTCCATAGCTACTCTCCACTCTGGTCCACAAATCATCCATGGGTGGACCTACTGTTCTTGTTTCCAGCTCTGCATTTTTACAGTCTCTTTCTTGTATAGAGCAAAAGTAACTTTAAGCAAATGTAAACCACATCAAGCCACTGTACTGCTCAAAACTGCTCAGTGGCTTCCCAGAATTAAAAAAAAAAAAGTAAACCCCTTCCTTTTTTCCTACACAAATCTACATGATCCAGCTCCTGCCTACGTCTTGGACCTCGTTGCCTAACTCAACATTTACTCCCCTGACCTCTGCTTTTGAGAACTTGCCTCCTTTCTATTCCTCTAACACCAGACTCATTCCTTTCCCAGAGCCTGTGAACTTTCCATTCCCTTTGCCTAAAATCTTCTTCCTTCACTTCTTCTCATGACTGGCTTCTTATTCTCAAATGTCACCTACTTTGAGACATCGTCCCTTTACCACCCCAGCTGAACTGGCTTCACTAGGAATTCTGCTTTTATGGAGTTTTCTTTTCCATCAAGTACATGTTACCATCTAAAGAATTAGGCTGCTGGTGGGACAATGTGGCTGCTTACTTGGAAGGCATCAGTGGGAATTGTCAGTGTGTTAATTATCTACTGCTGTGTAACAAATTACCCCAAAACTTAGTGGCTTAAAATATCAATAGCAATTTATCATCTCACATACTTGCAATATTTGAAAATTCAAATTTGATATTCAGATTTGTTAGTGACTTAGCTAGCTGGGTGGTGCTGGCAAGATGTTGGCCAGGGCCACAAGTTCCTCAAGTCTAGGGCTGGAAGATCCACTTTCGGGATAGATCCCTCAAGGGCCTGGCAGGTGGGTGCTGGCCCAAGCTCGAACCCCACATGGCCTTTCCATAGTGCTGCACGAGCGCCCTCAAGACACGGCGGCTGACTGCCTTCTGATCCAAGGCAGGAGCTGCAATACCTTTTTCGACCTATCCTCAGAAGCCTCAAGCTGCCATCTCCGCATTAAGCCGTTGGTTAACAGACCACCCCTGCTCAGGGAGGGAGAGCACATTACAAGGGCATGACTAGCTGGAGCTCCCTCACATGGGATCCTTGGGGCCATCTTGGTGAAGGAGAAGTGTGGGTGTGGGTATCGAGTGCTCATTTTATGTCCCTTGTCATGAAGATGATGTGGGATTCTCTCCATCGATACTCAGCTTCTCACGTGCAGATGAGGAGGCGTTATGTAGTGGGGTTCCCCCACATTTGGGGCTTTCATAAGTCACTGAGAAGAACAGAGGAGCTGGGCATCGGAGAGAATCTGCAAAGTAGTGTGTGGAAACAGAACTCTAAGATGGCCCCAGCTTTGTCCTCTGGTGTTACCCTGTGACTATGTTACCTGCCGTGGAAAAAGGGCCTTTGCAGATGTTATTAAGGCTATTAATTCTAAAATAAGGAGATTAACTGGGTGTGCCCTTTGAAGATAGAGTGTTCTCTGGCTGGTAGCAGAAGATATCAGAGATTTGAAGCCTGAGAAGCATTAGACGAGGCTGGTATTCCACTGCTGCCCTTGGTGATGGGGGTGCCGTGTGGAAAGGAGCTGAGAACAGCCTCTATGAGCTGACATGGCCCCTGGCTCACAGCAGAAGGGAAACAGGGACCCCAGTCCTACAGCTGCAAGGAGCTGGGTTTTGCCAATACCCTGAATGAAATTAGAAGTGGATTCTTTCCCAGAGCTTCCAAGTAAGAGCCCAGCCCAGCTGGCACTTTGATTTCAGCTTCATGAGACCCAAGATAGAAAGCCCAGTGGAGCCAGCCTGAGCTCCTGACCTCCAGAGCAGAGATAAGAAATGGGTGTTATTTTAAGCCGCTAAGTATGGGGTAGTTTGCAGAACGGATCATAGAATCTAAGCTGGACAGGCGTGGACATGGAGGCAGATGAAGGAGATTGAAAGTGTCAAAAGGCCAAAGAATTGAGTGTATGGAGGGACCTGGAGAGGCAGGAACTTCCGGTGAAAACATGAATGTTTGATTCAAGGTTTCAGACCTGATGTGGTTTCTGGCGGTGACAAAGATTAGGTAGGTAGGTAAGTAGGAAGATAGATAGATGATAGATAGATAATAGGTGATAGATGGATAGATGATGGATAATAGGTGATAGATGAACAGATAGATGGATAGATGATGGATAATAGGTGATAGATGAATGGATAGATAGATAATGAATCGCTAGCTAGGTAGATGATAAATAATAGATGGATAGATGATAAATAGATGATTGAGATAGATAGATGATAGATAGATAGATAGATAGATAGACAGATAGACAGATAGACAGACATAGAAAATAAAAGGAATAAATATCCCCAAACCTTAGGAGAAATGATCTCTATGTTTTCTGATGAAGAAGAATTATTAAACTTCTGCCAAGAGTCTTCATTTATTTTTTTCCCATTGACTAAACAATTCTACTCATAGGGATTTTCCCTAAGAAAAACTTAAGGAAGCAACCAGCAAGGCACAAAATAATTTGTCTATAAGGATCTTCATTCCAGCTCTTTTTATATTCATGAAAAATGGAAATTAACTAAATGTCCAATAATTTCTGAATGGTAAACAAATTTTGATGTTTTCATATGATAGAATTTTAATATTCTATTACAAATCATGTCTCTAAAAAATGTTGAATGAGAGTGGGGCAGTGATGGTGATATAACATTAAATGAGAAATGTGTAGTATGTAAACTCCATAAAGGCAGGAAATTTTGTCTGTTTGTTCATTGCTGTATATCCAGTATCTAGGAAAATCCTTTGCACATCATAGCCATTCAATAAAAATTTGTTGAGTGAACAAAAAACATGCTCACAATTTCATTAAAAGTGTGTTTTTAATGACTATATTTGCATAAAAAGAAGTGGCTGAAAAAACTCCAAAAGCTTCCCAAAATTTATCTCTGATTGGTCTGATTGTAGGTGGTTTTTATTTTTCCCTTTAATATGTTTCTGTAATTTCTGAAGTAGCCACAATAGGAACACATTCCTTTATCCGTGAGAAAAATAAAACAATCTTATTTAAAAGAGGGAACTGGAGATAGGCCAGCCCAGACAGCATATTCCTTTCAAAGCCAGAGCAACTGTGTAGGATTAAGTCTGGGCTTGGTTATCTGGGTTCTTCCTGCTTCTTCCTGCCTCCTACCCTCTCCACCCCCACAGCTGTCATTTGATCCAAGGACACATCTGCAGGCTCAGCAGATGGGGAGCCACGTGGCTCACCTTTCCCCTGGGAGACCCCTGCCCAGCAGCTGCCATCCATGTTTGTATTTAAACATGGCCCCACCTCAGGGAAGGGAACCATCTTCCAGCAGGAGCCGGGACCTGGGAACCTGGGCGCCTTCGGTGGTGTCTCCAGCCCCACATCTTTCGAACCCTCCCTCTCTTCCTGAACCCCGCGGCCACCCCTTTGGTCCAAGCCCCCCCATGTCGCTCTGGGTTCCACAATGGCCTCCTACCATAGCAAATACTACACATTGGTGGGCTTAAACAGCAGGAAGTTGTTGTCTCACAGTGTCCGAGGCTACACGTCCAAAATCAAGCTACAGGCAGGCTGTGCTGTCTCCAAAGAGACGTCTGTAGCGCTCGGGTGCTGGCTTATCCATAATTCCACTTCTGCCTCCGTCAAGTGGCGCCATGTCTCCTTCATCTCCTCCTGTGGTTTCCGCTTCCCCCACTCAGCCGTCTTTGTCTAGATTTCCCCTCCTTACACGGACACCGGTCATAGGGGAGTAAACTGCCCCCCGCCCCCGTTCAGTTTGGCCTCATCCAAACAGGACTTTCAAAGATCCTATTTACAAATGGGCTCACCCCCAGGACTGGGGGTTAGGACGTGATTCAATGCCCAGCACCTCCTGATCGGACGCCCCCTCTCCCGCTTTGGGTGGCCTCTGCTGCATTCTGCCCTTGCAGCCAAAAGGAGAGTCCCAAGAGGCAAAGCTGACCAGGCACTCAAAACTCTTAGGGGGTAGACCACTTCCCTGCAGCATTTGCTGGAAATTCCAACAGACCAAGCCTCTGCTCATCACCCTCACTTCTCTGGCAGCTACCCCCTTAACTGGCTTCACCTCCCTGAGCCCCGTAGAATGGGTATCAGAATTTTTTCCTCCTCAAACATGGAAACATATATGGAGTTCTTGGCAGATGCTGATTATGTAGTGCATGTCATGTAAGTAGAATTCTCCCCAGGACCCTTTTCTAGGCAGAGCTCAGCATTTTCTGAGACCCCTCTGTGGCAGTTTGAAATTATTTTATGAATGCCAGAAAGAGGAAGATTGTGTTTGTGGGCTGGTCCACTCCTGTGGGTGTGAGACCTTTTTTCAATTGGACTACCTCAGTGAGGCGTGACTCAGGTTGAGTCCCCACCTTCTTGTGGGTCAGATAAAAAGGAAAGACACACTGGAAAAGAGAGCTCTGCCATTTTTTATCCTGCCACGTGACAGAAAGGAGAGGCTTGAGTAGCTGAGGCCCAGGGAGAGATGAGCCATTTGCCTGAAAGCTTACAGCTGAAATCGGGAAGAAAGCGGAGCAGCCCAGCCTGAGAGAAAAGGCCTGGTGAGAGACAAGCCCTATGCCTGGTTGCCATCATCTGAGCTCTGGCAGATGGAAGAGTCTGGAGGGGAAGGCAGAGGCAGGCGGAGACCGCCCGCCATCTTGCTTCAACACGTTGCAGCTGACCTGGTGCCTTGAGTTGGGTTTTTCACAGTTACCCCAAATAAATCCCCTTTATAAAAGCCAACACATTACTGGTACTTTGCATTGGCACCCCTTTGGCACACTAAAACACCCCCTTAGTGACAGACACTATTCTGGGTCCAGAGTAACATGCAAAACAGACTGGGTGTCTCAGGGGTTGAGGGCAGGGGGTAATGAAAACGTCTGGGTAATGGATGGTGGTGATGGCAGCACAATGCTGCGGATGTAATTAACACCACTTGGAAGGGGTTAAAATGTTACTACCATAAAAAGTTTTTTTAAGGAAAATCATAAAACAGACAAGGCCTCTGCTTTCTGTGCCCTTACACACTGTGCTTCTTGGAGCCACACGGCAGCTGGACTTGGAACTATGGCTCCCTTCCCCTGGAACACATTCCCCTACCCATTGCCTCTTCTTCCGAGCCCTGCTGGACTTTCCAGGATGCTTTCTCTGGAGGCACTCCCGGGCCTCCCAGCGCCATGCTGGTGCTGACCTGCACAGGGCATGAGTGCCAACTTGCTCCTCTCCCAGCTCCACACTCAGGGACCTACATTGTTGGCTTGAAGTCAGCCCTGGTGGGAGTATTTACACCCCAGAAAATGGAAAACACTGCAAGGCATGGCTTTGCTCCCCTGGAGAGCTGGCTCGGAAGCATTTACCAGCCTGCCTGCTTCGTCTGCTGCTGGCATCCCTCTTCCTGTTAGACCGTGCATGTGGCGGGCGCATGGTGGAGGCAGGCTGCGCTGGTCACGCGTTTCAGCCTGAAAGTGGCGACCCCACCTTCAGTCTGGAAATGGACAACCTCGTAGTAATTATGGAAGCACGATTCTCTGCTGGTGTCATGGATTGTGGTAGGCCTCTTGCCCATACAAATGTCTTCTCAGAGTGCAGGGTTGCCTCTCCCCTCCATCCACCTCACTCACCACACTGCTCTGGACCCCACCCCATCGCTCCAGCTCTTTCCTCTCCGGGGTCTTCACGCATGCTCTTCCTCTGCTCTCATCTTCGCCTGGCTTTTCATTCAGCCTTCAGCTTAAACGTCACCTCTGCAGAAGGGCCTCACCTGAGGGCCCCGGCCGAAGCCGCCCCCGTTCCCTCCAGCCCTCTCCATCAGAAGCCCCCATTCTTTGGTGTGGACAGTTGATGCCATCTCTAGGTTATTTATGAAATGAAATACAAACCAGCTTCAAGAGCCCCTACCCCACCCTTCCGAAGCCCCTGTTTTATAATCTCCCTTCATTTTATAAAAAAATTTTATTGTGGTAACACATTTATAATGCAAATTTCCCCCTTTTAGCCACTTCCACATGTACATTTCAGTGACATTAGTTACATGAGCAATATTGTTCAGTCACAACCACCACCCATTACCAAAACCTTTTCATTGCCCTGAACAGAAATATGTACCCATTTAGCAATCATTCTCTGTTCCAGGAAATCAACTTTCTGTCTCTATGTATTTGCTTATTATAGGATTTCCTATTAGTGAAATGATTCAAAACCGGTCCTTTTGTGTTTGGCTTATTTCATTCAAAATGTTCATCCAAGTTGTAGCAAGTGTCAGAACTTCAATCCATCGTGTGGATAGACCACAGCTTTAAATCCATCCATCTGTTGAGGGACACTGGGGCTGCTTCCACCTTTTGGCTGTTCTGAATAATGCCACTGCGAGTATTCATCTAGGAGTAACTGAATCCCTTTTCTCAATTTTTGGGGGTACATATATACCTAGAAGTGGAATTGCTGGGTTGTGTGGTAATTCTATGTTTAACTCTCTGAGGAACCACCAAGCTCTCTGTTTTTCCTTTCTTTCTTTTCTTTTTTTTTTTTTAAGGTACCAGGTCAGGGATTGAACTCAGGACCTCTCATGTGGGAAGCCGGCACTCAAACACTGAGTCACATGGGCTCTCCCGAGCTGGGTTTTCTGTTTGTTTGCTTGTGTTTGTTTTTAGGAGGCTCCGGGGACTGAACCTGGGACTCCCCACGTGGGAAGCGGGTGCTCAGTCGCTTGAGCCCCGCCTGCTCCTGCCATTCGTTTGTTAAATTACCTTGGCTCTGTCTGTTGCTGACTGGAAAGCTCCTCCTGGAGAGAGGATCCTTCGCCTCCTCAGAATTTAACACAGGGCCCGGGACAGAGCTGTTGCGCGAGCGAATGTTCCACCGTTGGTGTCTGGCTGACTTTCACTTACAGTTGACACCTGACTGTCCTGACAGGGTCTCTGGAGGGGATACTGGGGCTTCTGGGGACCCACCTGCCAGCGGTGGACGCATGAAAGGGACAGACCATAGCTCCTGGGCTCTGTCCCCGCTGGGAGCTGTGAGCCTCTCTCCTTGCTTTGCAGGGAGAATGGGGGATTCCAGTGGAGCCTGGGGCGCCTCTGTCCTCCCTGACCTCCCTTTGAGGGGCTTAGGGAGGATTTGGGAGGCTTCTCTCTCCCCTGGATCCCTCCCACTGCAGCTGGAAACAAGGCTTTCTGGGGAGAATGGGGTGGGCATGGAGGCAGCGTCTGGGCCTTCCCGGCTCCTGGGTGTGGAAACAGGCTCCCGGAACAGGGAAGCGTTAGCAGGGCAGCACTCCTGGCACCCCTGGATATGGAAACAGTGGCCCTTTCTTCCCCTTCCGGGCCAGTCTGCCTTCCTGAGACCCTTCTGGCATGGGAATCCCCTCACCTGGGTGTGGAGGCCACCTCTGTGGCCAGGCGGGGGGCTCAGGCACCCCCCCCCCCGGCTGGGGTCGGAGACTGAGAAGGTCCTGGGGACGCAGAGGGTGGGGTGACACAGCTCCTCCGTGGCCCTGGTGAGGGCCCCCAGCCCTGCTGCGCCCAGAGGAGGGTTAAGGAAGGAGGCTCCTGGCGTCCCTGAGTCTGCCTGGGAGTGTCCTCGGGGAGACAGTGGGCCAGAGGGCGGAGGCCTGAAGGCCTTCAGCTGTGGCCTTCAGATAAGGCCGCCAGTAACCCTGGAGGGGTGCACCGCCCCCCGCCAAGGGGGGGCGATTGCCTAAGAGGGCCTCTCCCCCTCCCCCAATGTATCTGGGGCCTGAGAAAGCCCTCCGGATTCCCAAACCAGAGAACACTTGAAATACTGCTGCTGACACAGCGCCCCTCCTAGAGGCACAGGGCTGCGTCTCGGTTGCATATTTTGCAAGATTTAAAGCAGGAGGGGGTGAAAATGTGCACATTGGCTTCTGGCAGATCAACACTAATTCATCAAGTAAAAGGGATATATTGGAAGTAATGTAGTGTCTTCCATGTTCCTCAACATTGATCCAGACACGGAAGACAAAGGCTTCCACTCACTTTTTTTTTTTAATTAGAGAAGCTGTAGTTTTACAGAAAAGTCATGCATGTGTGCCCCCTCCCACACTCAGTTTTCCCTGTTACTAATACTTTGCATTAGTGTGGTACTTTTGTTACAATTGATGAAACAATATTCTTATAATTGTACTATTAACTCTAGTCCATAGTTGCATTAGGGGTCACTGTTTGTGTTGTACAGTTCTATGGATTTTTAAAATTTTTACTCTGGTAACATATATGCAGCCTAAAATTTCCTGTTTTAACCACTTCCAAATATACAGTTCAGTGGTGTCAATGACATTTGCAATGCAGTGCTTCCAAATGGAAACACGCTATCAAAGCTTTTCCATCAACCAAAACAGAATTGCACTAACTTTTCCTGGAACATGAAAAGTTCCTGGAACATAGATTTGCATATTGTGAATCTATTTTCAACATTCAATAAATATTCAATTCCCTGCCGATCACTTCTCTGTTAGATTATTCCTACCAAGTGTTAGGTAAACTGAAATGGGGACCGTGTGGTAGATTCTACATAAGTGACAATCATTTATAAACTCTGCACTTGCTAGGGGTGGGAAACCTTTCTTCTTAAATTTAGTTGAATACTGTCTCATTATTGCGATGAGTAACATTCATCAAAGATAGTAACCTAAGCATTCTCACAAGGCATTCCCACAATAACCCTCCGGTTGGATGCTTTGAGAGATCCCATGTTTTCCAGAAGGAAGACTGACTCAAGAAGGGTTAGGCAATGCGTCCAAGGGCTGGTGCATAGTAGAGCCAAGGTTCAAATCCAGGTGATTGGGGCCTGGGGGTCTTGGTTCCTAATTACCACCCTCTGCTGCTTCATCCTTGAAGAGTTGCAGAGTTGAAGTCCCAGCATATTTGCTGCTCCATTCGGTGCCAGAACCTTCTTCTCAAAATTGTGTGAGTCAGAAGGAAACTTTAACATTCTCCCAACACTGTCTTTGTAGCTTCATGTAGAGGCTGGGGGGAGGGGGAGAGAGGAATCAACTTGCCAGCCTTGCTAGCAAGCCAAGTTGAACCTTCAGATGATGACGGTCAATAACCTGACCTATAACCCCAGTCCAGAACTTCCCAGCAGAACTGTTTCCAAATTCCTTACCCCCCAAAACTGTGAGAGATAATAAATGATTATTGTTAAAGTCAACAAGTTTTAGGTTATTTGTTATGCAGAGTAGCTAACTAATACATTCTCCTTCTCATCCTCCTCTCTGGCTTCTCCTATCACTCTCTAAATTCTGGGGTGCTCTGGAGCTCCATTCTCAGATGCCATCTATCATCTGCATTCAAGACCTTAAGATCTTTTACAGAGCCGAACCTTGAGATACTATTCATACATTAACTCCCAGATTTAAATCTCTAGTCTTATCTCTTCCCAGAGCTCCATTACCAACTGTTTACAGGACACTGTTTACAGGACACCTTATAGGAATCTCAATCTTAACATGCCTAAAGGTGGACTCCACTTCTCATCCCACCTTTTTCACACCTGCCACACCTATGTCCCCCCAGTCAGTCCCACCTCAGTCAGCGGCAACTCCATCCCCCAGGTGCTCGGACCTGAAGTCTTGAAACTGCCCTTGATTTACAGTTGCATCTTCCAATCCAGCAGCAGATTCTGGTTGACCTGCCTTCAATATGTTGACAACTTGCACGAGGGTAATGGTGGCTGGATTCGGCAAGAACGTTCCAGGCAGTGGTAGCGGGAAAGACAAGGCCCTGAAGTAGGAAGAAGCTTTTATGCTTGAGAAACCGCAAAGAGGCTAACGTGGCTGGAGCATGGTGAGTAATGGGGAGATGGGCAGGAGATAAGGTCAGCGATAAGGCCAGACCATGTAGGGTTTTTTGGTGCGTGGTAAGGAGTTGAGACTTGAAGTGCAGTGGGAAACCACTGCAGGGTGATGGTATGTGCTTTACGTTTACAAATATCTCCTTTACATTTTACTGGACACTTTTTTTGACTCATATCTGCCTCCTCCATTAGACCACGAAGTGCCATGTAGACAAGTACTGGATGTTTCGTGGTCATTGCGGTATCCCAACACTGAGCACAGACAGGAACCCCATCTACTCTCTTTTGAATGAATAAGACAGTGAAAAGGGGAGTTGAGGGGAGATGGGAGATGAGTGGCATTCTTAGGCTGGTGAATTTGGGAGCAAGTTGGCAGGGTTGGCCTCTTATTTTCCACCCCTTGCTTGCTTCTTCAGAGCTTGGATTTTCCAGAGAAGCCAGGGAAGTAAATCACTGGGCCTCTGACAGCAGGGACCAGGTAAGAAGAAATCTTTCTCTTTCCTGAAAAAACCCCTTTTTACTCCCTAGACCTGCCTGGTCCAATGTGAAGGCCACTAACCATATGCGGCTATTTAAATTTAACTAGATTAAAATTAAATGCAACTTTAAAAGTCAGTCCCTATGTTATTGCAGAAAGTTATTTGGACAACACTGATCTAGGAAGAATTATTTTATTCCCTTATCTAGAGGTTTTCCTTTCCACAAAATTCCCTTTTACCTCAACCCAAATTACCTTCCAAAGATTAAATCAATTTAGTATATAAGAATGATTGTCTTTTCACACACTTGCCAAAACTGGATGGTACCTGGTTTTTGGGCCAATTTAATAGATAAAGTGGTTTAACTTCACATTTTTAGCAAAATCAATCCATCTTTACAATTTTGTTAGACATGGATCTCTCTTCTTTTGTGAATTTCCTATTTATATGTTGTTTCTATAGTTATGGTGTTTATTTTTTTCTTACTGATTCATGTTAGTTTCCCTATATAATTAGCTTTGCACAAATTAGGTTATTAACATCTGACATAAAAATTAGACTATTTTTCTATATCAGTGTCATTTCCAGTCACTGTACTGCTGAGGAAAGAGTACAAAATGATCAGTTGTCACATTTTTCCTTCTTGCCATATATGGAAGCTCAGTCCAGTCATAAAGGCTTGGGGTTTTGGAGTCAATTGGAGTCAAGCATACTTGAAATCCAAGCCCAGGTAAAACATTTACAGGCTGTAGGAGCACAGGAAAGTCACCTACCTTGCTTGGGCTCAGTTCCTTCTGCCTTATGCTGAGAGACCCAACTCCAGGTCCTGCAGTACCCTTGAAAGATTACACCCCAAAGGAGATTACACAGAAGTGTGCTAGTTTAACCTAACCTCAGTATGGGAGAAAAAGCTCTATTCTAATAATTAATTGCCTTGAGTATGTGCGTCTTTCAGTTTAAGGTTTGGAATTACACCACTACCTGGATTAAGGACACCCTTCCCCCCAACAAGCCAAGCCAGGCAGTTAAAATAAAAGTGGTTATTTGTTGGAAGAAACAAATCCAACACTTCTGGGTAGGGGCACACACTCACCTAGGTCTTCCCAGTGAGTGAGAGGCGAGACTCCCATGGATAAACTTCTGGTGATGATGAGCTCGCAATCCAAAATCACAAACAAGAAAAGTTCCTCCGTGAGTGAGAGTTAGCAGAAACAGTGAACAGCAGGACTAGGGACAGAGCGTCTACTGTCAATTCATTTAACGCACATTTACTGAGCACCTACTATGGGCCAGGTCCTTAGGATGCCCCCGTGTGCAAAACAGTCAACGATTCCTGCCCGCATCAAGCATGATTCTAACACTGGACAGAGACTAGAAAAGAAATATGCTCAAAAGTATTAAAGATGTTGAAGAATCTAAACATTTGAAAAGAACAAAAAACAATCAATGAATGTCTAGAAATTAAAAAGTGTAGTCATTGAATTGGTCACACAACAGATTAGACCCAGATGATGAGAAAATTAGTGAACTGAAGAACAGATAGGAGGAAATTACACAGAAGGTAGCCAGGAGGGACAGAGAGTTTTTAAATCTGAAAGAGAAGCTAAGAGACATGGACAGTAGAATGAGAAGTCCAGCATATGTCCATGTAATACATTTGTGTTTTTTGTTGTTGTTGTTGCAAATGAGAAAAACCATTTAAAATGGGCTTAAGATAATATGACAGAGGGAGAGGGTTTACTGACTTCAGGCACTGCTGGATCCATGTGCTTGGAGCACATCAAAGCCTTTCTCTTCCCGTTTCTCTGCTTTGCTCTCATCTCTGTTTGGCACTATTCTTAACCAGAATTTCCCCAAGCAGTGGCAGGTGATGACTGGTAGCTATAGGCTTCCCTCCACCCAGCTTCTCAACCCAGTAGGAAAAATAGGTCTTTCCCAATAGCTGCAGTAGAAGTCTCACATAGGGCTCCCGTGGCATTATTTGTATGTTGTGCCCATCCCTGAGTCAATCCCCGAGGTCAAGAGGATGTGCTCCTCCTTGGTCAGGTCTGGCCCTTTGCTCATTCCTGGACCCAGCAGGGTCAGCTGAACCACAGGCAATGAGAGCTGGGGAAGGAGTTGTCCCAGAAGAAGCCCAGCGAGCGCCTGGCAGGCAAAGGCAGAATACAGGGTTGGATAAGTGGCAGCGGTTACAAGAAAAGCCAGAGATGTACATGGGTTCAGATAGCAAAACACGCAGATCTGCTTAATTCAAATCCACATTCATGATTTCCCTCCTCACTCACAATTTCTAGCAGAGTAGCAGAAATGTCCGCCTGCTTCTTCCTATTCAGTGTTGAGAGAGATGCTATTTCTAGCTTGCAGTTATTCAGGGCTTAGTAAGTGTGAGGTGCGGTTCTGTGTATTTTGCATAGAATTCCTTACTTTACCCTCTCCACAGCCCTATGAGGCGGTACATTTCCATCATCATCTCTGCTTCAAAGACGAATAAACTAAGGAGCAGAAAAGCTAAAATTTGTTTGCAAGCACGTAGCAAAAAATTAATGGGAAGCCAGAACCGGAGCTGAGACAGTCTGACCCCAGAGCCTGTCCTTTAAACTGAGTCTTACTACACTGTATCCCTGGGGCTGAGGTCATTGCCAACTGAGCTCTCATCTTCCCCAGGCGTCATTGGCCAGAATGTGCCTCTGCACATCCTTCCTTCAAAGGCAAACTCTCACAAATTAAAAGCAGGTTTTTAAAGTTAAGTATGAAGGTGCATCACCATGACAAAGGTGGCTCCCTTTGGATGGTCTTAGAGGACCACCATCCTGGTTGCGACGGAAAGAAGCCCAGTTGAATTCACCTTGAGCCCTCCCAAACTGGAGAGTGGCCATCAGCTCCCATGGCCTCTCTGTAGGTGGCAGGGGCGCAGCGACTAGTTTTTGGCTCCAGTAACTGCATCTCAGGGCGGGAAGGGGATAACTCTCCTAGGGGTGATGGGAATGCAGCCAGCAGATGCCTCTCCACCGCCGGAGTCTGTGTGCATTGGCAGCGTGTTGTCAGCAAGGTTTCCCTGCAAAGCCGGAACTACCCTCTTCCCAGGTTGGCTGCCTGCCTGGAGGAGGACTGTTTCCCTCATCCTCATGGAAGGTTCTTCACTGGCTGGCGTGGGCTGTCACCCCATGGTTGGCATTGACAGAATTCTGAAGTTGACCCCCTTGGTGGGCTGAGGAGAAGCTGTCCCCAAAATAAGGGTCCGGGTGAGCCTCCTGAAAGAAACCAGGAGTGCCACGTACGCTGAACTGCGCAGACCACTGACACCCACTTGAGCACCAAACCTCATTCTGAGGGTCTCGGGGACTCTTTCCTGGAAGCAGCGACCTGTGATGTGACGGTCTCAAAGCTGAGCAGGAGCTTGTTGAAAAGAGGGAACTAGGACGGACAAGCATGTCGGGTGGAGGGGAGGCAGGTGCCAAAGTCTAGGATGGGAAAGTTGAGGGCCCCAGTAGCAGCTAATTCTAACGAGTGTGTGGTAGTTGGGGTGGGGGCTTAGGTGAGCTGTGGCTGCAGAGCAGACCACAGCAAAGAGTGTGGTCTTGAGGTGACAGGTATGGCTTGGGTAAGCACAGTGGATGTGAGATTTTGCTTACCCAGAGCTCACTCTTTGGCCAACAAAATCTCCTTTTCCTTTTGGATACCCTCCTCTCCCACCCTCTCAGTCCACAGGGTTTATGTGAGGCTGACCTTGACCCACCTCCCGTTCCTGCAACCTGATTAATAAAAGTGACTAATTGGCTTGGGGATGGTTATGTGTTCCCAATCTTGGCCAAATAAGGGGCAACCCTAGGATTTTTGCTGTATATGTTGGGGCCTATTCCTGCGAGGAAAAGCAGAGCCTGGAGGTGAAGAGAGATGAATCCTTGATGAAAGTCTGGGCCCAGCTGTGCTTGAAACCAACTGCCCCTGGGCTTTTCAGTTTTCGGAGTCGGTAAACACCTTTTGCTCTTGTGTTTCATTGATTTGTTGGTTTTTGATTTATATTTTATTTTTGCAATAATTATTTACACAAACTTTTAAGACACACAATGATCCCTATTATGTACTTAATAATGTATGCATTTGTTCTATGGGTTCCAATAGAACCCATAGTGGATAACTGAGAATGAAGAGCTAAAAAGAGCAGATTGATGCATGAAATCAGGGTACGTGGGCTATCAATTGAGCAGTTAGCATTACAACTCAGTATGCATGATGGCAACTAAAGACCTTTTAAAACCTTCTCTGCAGAACCCACAGCTCGTGTTCCCTGGATTCCACAGGTTCCAAACACTCCAGCAGGTTAATGGAGAACCAGTCAGAGCTCAAAGAGGCAGCAACAGACTCTGCAGGATGACAGGGGTCGGCAGGGCAGGTGGGGGTAAGGCTGAGGGTCAGTGCTAGGGGACCAGGGGAGAGGGCAGAGGTCTGGGCTGGAGGGCGGCATGGGTGCCCACATACTGAACTGAGAGACCAATTCTGATGGGGGCATCTCACCCTTCTTCAAGTGAGAAACTGCTCTGGATGGACCCCTCACTGCAGCTCCAGAGGCTGAGCTGGCTGGAGTCAGTCATTGCACCTGGGTCAGGTGGTGGAAGGCATCCTTGCTCAGAGTTGAAGGGACTGATGAATAGGGCGTTGGGAGATCCGCAGGGTAAGGAAATACGCTGCAGGCCAAGGGGGGCTGGGTGTTGGCTTCCCACCTGGGAATCAAAGTTGGCGCCCCCTGACCAAACAGAAGGTATCAAGGCAGCTGGAGGTAGATATCCCACCCAGAGATAACCCCCATAGGTTGCCCAAGACAAAGTCCAAGGGGTTGTGTAGGCTTGCAGTGGGAAAACCACGTAGGCATGGAAGGCACAGGGAGACCCCATGACAGGCCAGCAGGCTGGGTGGGTGACACCATGTGGCAGGGTGCACGGTGGTCGTCTTTATGTGAGGTTCTAGGAGGCTTGTTTCTTGGACGCACCTATCCCCATCTTAGCGGAGAGGTGCTCTTCAAAGCCTGGATATGCACAGCCAACCGGTTGACCCGGTTCCTCCATGGGGCTGACGGCATACAGCACCCTGAGAGGGTCCCTTCGTGTCCACAATGTTCCTTTTCAGTGAACTGCTTGGGATACGTGAGGCTCTGGCTCATAGACACAAAAGGCTCTCAGAGGATGTCTTGGGGTCCTAGCCAGGTCCCTCTGTGCCCTCTGGATGCACTAATGTCCTTGGAGTTTCCAGAATCAGGAGGTTCCAAGCAATGATCTGTTTGTTTTTGCTTAAGCAATTCCTGTGTCTGTCTTTTGTCACTGCAGAAATGTTGAAGATACAGATATTTTAAAGAAAGAGTCACATATTTAGATTTGTGTTTTGCAAGGAAGACCTTCTTGGGATTACAGAATGGTGAGCAGAGAGCAACACTGGAGGCAATCCAGGAGTGGAGGGCTAGTGGTAGGCTGGGCTAGGGCTGTGGCAACTGGGAGACGTATCTGTGAGGGATGGTATGTGGGCAAGTAAGAACGGAAAATAGGAGAGAAATGGGAGACACATTCATGGAGTAGACGCCTCAATATGTGGCAACTCTTTGAAGATGAGGATTGGAGAAGAGGGAAGAGTCGGGAATGGTTTTAGTGTTTTGAATCTGAGTGGTGACAAGGGTCTGGGGTAGGGGTTTCATTTGTCAAGTTAGCTTAAATAAAGTAAGCAGGAATGTGTTGGCTCAACATTGGCGAAGGTCAAGGCCTTTCAGCCGCAGTTGGGCGCAGCATTGCAAATGGTGAAATCAAGATGTGATCTTTCTGTGTCAGTCTTTGGGAGCCGCTTTCCTCTGATCTGGCTTGATTCTACCGCAGGATCTCCCCTCAATGTGGCAAAGTTTGCATAATAACAGTTCCAGGAATAAACGGTGCCTCTACCCAACTGTTCCGCCATTGTTACAGGCAGGTCTATCAGTCAATCCCTGAGGTGCTGATTGGCCAGTCCTGGGTTAATCAATCCCTGAGGTGCTGATTGGCCAGGCCTGGGTTAATCAATCCCCGAGGTGCCGACTGGGCACACCTGGGACCTGTGTGCATTCCTGGATAAGGAGGCGATGTCATCTCCACCACACAGCCTGGTCAGAGAGTAGGGTGGCCTGGCTCCTCAAGTAACGTTGACGTGCTGTGACCAGAATAGAGGGGACTGGGTGCCAGGTGGGCAGCCAACAGGCGCTCACCTCAGCGAGCACGAGACAGTTATCTGAGTAACACAGGCGGGTGGTTTTAACATTGGGGTCTGCAGAATGAGTTTGTGGAAGGGCATCTTCAGAGACCCCAGGGGCTTCGTTGGTCTGGGGTCGAGGACAGGGTGTGGAGATTGGGATTTAGCTACTATTTTAGATGAGATGATCAGGAATAGCCTCTATGAGGAGATGACATTTAACCTGAACCTCAGAAGAGGAAGAGCTAGTCCTGCTTTGAAGGGTGAGTAGCCCAGAGGTAAGAATTACCTTGGTATGACTGAAGAACAAGCTGGGAGGCAGGACCCTGTGTGCCTGGTCAGTCCCCAGGTTTAGGGCGCTGCGGGAAGGCATGGCAAGGTCTTGGGCAGAGCCAGTGGGGTGCAGTGTCACCGAAGCTCTGCGTGTGACCAGCACCAGGGCAGGCCGATCTTACGCATGCTAAAGAGAAGTGAAGGAGGGAGGAGAATGAGGAGATTTCTGTGTTACCTTCCTGCTCTGCTGAGGCAGCTTCCATAAATTGAATGTTCAACCCAACCCAGATGGCTGTCATCAACCCCACTTTACTGATGAGAAGCTTGGAGCTCAGAGGAGCTGAGCCAGCACCCCAAGGCCACAAAACGAGTGAGCATCGGAGCCAGGTCACATCTGATTGCGAAGACCGTCTTCTGGACGCAGGGCCCCAGAAGCACTGGACGAGTCATGCAGATTCCTTGTAGTCGACCACCACGTTGGGACCTGTGAAGCCCATTTTGCAGACGAGGAAACCAGAGACCCTGGAAGTTTAGTCACCTGGGCTGAGGTCACCTGGGCCCAGGATGCCCCTCAGCTCAAGCTCCCTGAGAAGAAGGGGTTAAACCTTTCAGCCCATTTGTCGTGGAAACCTCAGCTTGCATCCCACCCTGGAATTTTCCTCTGAGCTACAAAGCCAGGCCAGCTGCCAAGCCCTATATACATTGCCGTGTAGCCAGGCAACGCTGTGCTTTTTCTGGGAAGGCATACAATGTGGTCACTGTGTTGCAGACGCCAGGTTCCAGATGGAAGAAAGACTTTAATCCCAGGCTTCGTGGCTGCCTGGCGCATTTTGCTCCCGAGATCCTGCTTTGGCCTCTGATTATCCAGCGCGGCCATTTTGTCACCTTCCATTTCTGAGTTTTGACTTTCACTTCTTTAGAAGCTGGTTTGTGCGGAGTAGAAAACTGGAGAGAAGACTGGAGGGGAATTTAAACATAACAGGCACAGCACCTATGTATTAGGGTGAAAAAGACCTGGGAGCAAAATAACGCATAGGCAAACAACTGAAGAAGAAAGAGGAGGGCCAGCAAAGCCAGGGAAGGAGGCTCAGCTTCTTGAGTGACAGATCAGATGACACTATGGCAGTTTAGACTTTCAGACCAAAACATGGAAGGCTCGATGAAGGCCAGTGTTGGTGAGGGTGGCACGTGCCCTCACGCACTGCCTGGAGGGTAATTTTATAGAACTTACCAACATTTTGGATTTGTATGACCCCTGACCCGTCAAATGCATCTCCAGAAGTTAATCTGACATAAATACTCATTTCAGCTGGAACTTGCAAGCTGTAGGAGGTACTCTGTCAATACAGGAATGGTGGATCTACGATGCTACATCCACGTTGTGGGGTTGTAAGTAGCCGTGAAAGCCTGAGGCAGAGTATGCGTTAGGGCGCAGAAAGTTGTCTGGGGCAGACTGTTGGGGGGAAATGGAAAAAAAAAATTCATGTTGGTGAACGAGATGTAGGATCTGAACTCAATCCAATTTTTAAAAATGTGTGTATGTGACTGTCTATATTTGCTTACATTTTTGTAAATGCAAAGAAAATATCTGGAAGAAAAAAAATTATCAGTGGTTAGCACGGTGGACTACAAAGTCGTCCATGATACACTGTTGGGTCAAAACAAAAAAATAGGCAAGATGCCATGCAATATGTAGGGCATGATCTCATTCCTGTTTAAAAAGCATTGTGCATATGTATATATCTATATCTAAATATAAATGTACGTATATAAAATATAAATAGCTATGAATATTTTTAGTATAAAAAGAAAAATTGTAGAAGAAAAATCAATTAAAAAATTATAATGGTTGGCCCTGTGGGATTGGGAGGGAGAAATGGTCACTTTTTTGCTTCCTATTTTTGTATGTTTGAAGTGTCTCAAAGGTTGCACACTGTTTTTAAATTTTTAAAAATCTTTTAAAAAATTTACAAAATGCCCATAATTGTACCAGCATAACAAGTATTTTTAGCAGTTTTCTAAAAGCATCTATATATCGTCTGTAGATGAACACACACACAATGTTAATAGTTAATATTTTTGAAGCCAGGCTTTGTGCTGAGGGGCCGTCTCGGGTGCTGGAGAGGAGAATGTGTTGGTGGGGCATCATCCGAGGTTCCAGATGGCTTTGGGGAGCCACTGACCGCTACGGTTATCCAGAAGAAAGGGGCGTGTACTGAGGTCTAACGTGGTGCAGCGTGATGGGGAGACATGGGGAGACCTGAGAGAGAGTCAGACTGTGGCCAGGGCCCAGCTCTGAAGAGGAGTAGGGAAGAGACATTTCCAGCTGGAGGCAAGAGGCTTCGGCTGCCCATGGAATGGCGGGGGTGGGGGTGGGGTAGGAAATGACCAGGGACGGCACCCGGTGATGGACAAGAGGGCGACGAGTCATGGAGGAGGATGCTCCCGGTGGGGTGGGCGGAGGTGGGCAGACGTTGGTCCAAGTCCGTTGAGTGTGCGGGCAACCGGGCTGAGTTGAGGAAGGGGTTCTGGCCAAGAGTGGAGGTTGTGGTTATGCCATTGTTTCCAGGGAGGGGAGAGAATTGTCGGAAGAAGCTTAGAGGAAAAAGCTTCAAGCAAGAGGGGAAAAGAGTTGATGACCCCCCATCTGGGAACTAAATTCCAGGGAGGACCGAGCCAGTGAGTCTCTGAAAGGACCCCAGGAGCCCGGGGGCTTGGAGGAGAGCTGGTGCAGAACAGGTTTCACACGTCCTCACAGGATGGGCCATTCCGGATGCGTGGCCATCTTTCCTTCTTTCTTCTTTTATTAAACAGACTTATGGAAGTAAAATTGACATAGGATAAGCTGCATATTTACAGCAAACAATCTGGTAACTTTTGATGTGTATGTCGACCCAGGAAGCCATCTCCTCAGAGACGTGAGCAGTATCCACTCAGAGATGCTTTCTGCCCTTTGCAGTCCTCCAGCCGCTTATCTGCTTTGTGTCGCTATAGCTCAGTTTGATTTTTCTAGAGCTTCATATAAATGGAACCATATAGCAAATACTCTTTTTTCTATCTGGCTTCTTTTGCTCAGTATAATTATTTTAAGATTCATCCACGCTGTTGAATGTATCAATAACTTCATTTCATTTTTATTGCTGAGTCGTGTTCCATTATATGGGTATGATAAAATTTGTTTATCAGCTTATCTGCTGGTGGGCATTTGGGTGTGGCCAGTTTGGGGCTTTTATCTACAAGTTGCTATGCCCATCCGTGCACAGACCTTTGTGTGGACATATGCTTCCTTTTCTTTCGGGTAAATACCTAGGAGTAGAAGGGCTGGGCCATGTGGTATGTGTTTGTTTATGTCCTTCATGATGGTTCACAGGACCCTGGTTATGTTTGGGGGAAAATGCACTGAACACTTTTTTAGTAAAATTATGTCCCGAATAGCACATGCATTTGTTGTTTATATGAAATTCACATTTAGCTGGGCATTCTGTATTTTATTTTTCTAAACTCTGGAAGCCCTATTTCTCTCTTCTTTGAGGTCTCCACTCATATGACACCTCCCCAGAAGGTTCTCCACTGACTCCGCCGCGTAAATAACAGCGCCCCCGCATTATTCTCCAACAACTTACCCGCTTCCTTTGCTCGTAGCGCTTCTCACAACCTGCCACCATGTGTTAATTTGGCTGCCTGTTTTCTGCTCCCCCCACTGCAACGCCAGCTCAGCGAGGTCCGGGATTTTGCCTGCTGTCAGCGCCTGGCACGTTGAACATGCTCAAATAGCAGTTTGAGTGTCTCAGCCCTGCTTCCTCCTGCTGCACCGGCACCCACAGCCATGAAGAACCCCTCGCGCCTGCCAGCATCATGCGCACTCACGCGCGCCCGGGCAGCCGCGTCCAAGCCCGCGACCCGCTGCGAAGCTGCCCTGGCTCCGTGCGCTCTTCGGTCAGCACATTCTCTCCAGTAGAGAGGCCCCACGAAGCCGTTCAGTCCTCGCGGCGCCCCTGCGAGACACGCCCGCTGACCTTCCAGCCTCCAGATGAAGGGCGTGGAGCAGGGCCATTAAGGGCAGGTCAGGCTTGGACGTGAGCTGGGACCATTTTCTAGAGAGGAAGACAACCAGGACCCAAGATGAGCATCAGAGGGAGGGTCCTCTTAGAGGGTGGAGGCCGACGGCAGCGACCTCAGGGCCGGAGGGGCTTCCTCAGGGCCTCTGCCAGTGGCACTTGGGGTCTGGGGTTGAGCAGCAGGATCCGGATGCTGTCGGCACTGGTGGTGGCCGGGCTGCAGCCGAGGCTGCTACCTTGGAGGAAAGTTTACTGAGGAAGGGGGCTAAGGGCACCCCCCTGGTGGATGCGGAGCTCTGGCAGGAGGCTGATCTCAACTGTGAGCCACAGAGAAACCTACTGTAAAGGCTGAAGTAAGGGCTTTATTTTCATGGGCATTCCTTGGCTACTGTCATGGCTCAATGACTCCATCAGGACTCAGTCTCCTTTTTCCTTCCTTTTCCACCCTTCAGAGTGTGAGGCTGTCTCCCCCATGGCCACAAAATGGCTGCTGAACTTCCAGGCCTCACATCCATAGTCCAGGCAGAAAGAAGAGAGAAAGGCCAGATACCTTAACCTCGTGAGGTTTTTCTTTTTTATTTGAGAAATGAGTGCAAATAGGAATTCGGCCCATATCTAGTGGTCCTACATATCCAGCTGCAAGTGGTTCTAGGAAGGTAGATTTCTTTTTTTTTAACTGAGGACATTGCCACCCTGAACAAAATCAGTTTGTTAGTAGAAGGAGAGTGATAAGAGTAGTGAGCTGGCTGTGATCAGGGTCCCGGAAGCCAGGAGGGCTGAAGGCAGTTTCACTTTAGGAGGCAGGGTCTGGAGGAGAGTGGGAAGGGAATTAAAATGCCTCTCTTCTTGATCAAATGCCTGGCGTGATCCAGACGTCATCTCAAGCTTTTCACGTAGCAGGTCTTCTTAAGGCCTCGCTGCCATCCAGCGAGGTAGGCGCCAACACCCTCTTTCCGCAGATGCAGAATGAAGTCTTTCGGAAGTGAAGTACCTCTTGTCATGGAGGCAATCTCTTGAAACATTTCACGTGTTTAACTAAGAGTAGTAGAAGCACATGTGGGAGAGTAGCTGCTCCCCCACACCTTCCCCAGCACGGCATTCATCTTCGCCTAACTGCTGGGTGGGAAATGGCAGGCTGGGACTTTAGCTTTGTGGTTCTTTTACTATGGCCGAGCTTGAGTGTCTTTTCATACATAAGAGCCGTTTGTGATTTTTCTTTTCCTGTGGGCAGTTGGTATTTAAATTGGCTTGAGTGAGGAGTTGTTTGTATCCATCTCACCGTTTTAATTTAAGCTCTATGAGGACGAGGACGACAACCATGTACTCACTGCTGAACCCCGACATCAAGACAGGGCCCTGCTCAGGGCTGGACGGTTGCCTGGACAAGCCTTGCAGCTGGTACTTGGCAGTGTGGGAAACTGGACCTGGTTCGCTCGACCCCTGGGGGCTGCCTTTGCACCCACGAGTGCCTGGCCAGGCACAAGATACTGGGCGGTTTATGTCGAACATCCAGTTTATTTTTTACAGCCTCTGCATGGGTTGTTTCCCCATCTCACCATGACAAGAATATCACTCCGATAAGGACACTCTCCGCCTCAGCATCACAAGATCCCTGAGAAGAGGAAAACGGATTTGAGCTAAGGATGGGCGGCTTGGAAAGTGGTTGCAAATCAAGACAGGGCAGTTTGATTTTTAACACATGGCCCAGTTTCCAGAGGCAAATTCAGTTCATCAGCCTACCATGGGATTTTCCCCTGGGCTGAAAAGCCAGGTTTGATTCCAAGAAATATATACATTGTAGTGTAATTAGGCAAGGGCGCAGTGTTCTTGGAGCCACAGCGACATGTGGTCAGTATTTGGGAGACATCCACTTCCTGACGGTAAACAGATTTAAATACACCATCTGTTTTGCAGTTATTTCCCTGGACCTGTTTTTAGTCAGTTTCTCTCTAATTTTCAGGTTCTGACAACTTCATTTTCTTTTTCTTTCTTTCTTTTTTTAATGACATAAACCAGAATTTCTTTTATTTTTTTTTCATGTGCTAAGTTTGATTATTTTAAGTTAATTTATATACTTTCATTTGTTCCATAAAGGTAAAAAGTAACCCTTTTTAGCTTGTTTTGTTATCAGTCACAAAGAGTAAGAATTTTTTGAAAGGAATGTAGTTTTCTCCTTTAACTGGCTATCATGAGCCTGGGACACTGTTTATTTTGTTAGTTTGTTTTTACATGGATAGATATAGATACAAAACAAAATTGATATGCAGGAGATGGTTGAAATGTGATCATGTTTTCTCAAAACTCTGTTAAAGTTTGGTTAAGTCCAACTGTGTTTCCCTCTTTAGGAAGTACCCTGGGCAAGTTCTTATGGGAGGGTCATTTATTGCAGTATCTTTTGTTGGCGTTCATAGCTTATCATAAGCATTTGACAGAAATGTCAGAAAACGGAGGCCTTGGAAGCCTTCTCTGGCTCATGCTGGGGCATGTGCTAACAAACTCCAAATGAGGATGGAATAAATTAGCTCAGTTTTGGGATGTCATTCAAAGCTGCTTTTCAAAACTTTAAAAGCCGTTTTTGTTTTGTTTTGTTTTGTTTTTTAAAAAAAAAGCTTCTCTCTTTTCACTGTATGTATGTATGTATGTATTCATTTGGAAGTACCGGGGATTGAACCCGGGACCTCTCCATGGGAAGCAGGTGCTCAAACACTGAGCTACACCCGCTCCCCTGATTTTATTTTTAACTATAAAATTATGAGGTTTCTTTTTTGTATAAAGAACTTGATTTGTTTTCTTCCGCGTCTTTCTGCTTCTTTAGCTGCCTCATTTCCTGGTGGTTTTCCTCATTATTTACTTAGAAATGTGCCTGGTCGTCTCTCCTTACCTCTCACCTCCAGTTTTGCACGCCCCTTGCGGACCCTGCCTGGGAGCCTCTGCGTCTTTGCTCAGCCACAGCCAGAGGACGCGTATTCTGTCCGCCCCTGCCAGGGCTGGTTTACACCCACAGCGGCGGCTGAAAGCTGTTGTAACTCTGGTGCCTCGACCAGACCTTTCGTTCAGTGCTCGCTTCGAGGAAAACAGTGCCTCCTAAAATTAACTTACTTAAAGCCAATTCCCCAAAAGGCTGATTTTTAAAACCTTCCTTATTTACTGGTTTATCCCAACTTTTTTCTTAGAAAACCAATTTGAAAATTTAATATCACTTGTTCAACAAATACTTATGGAACATTTTCTTTACGCCAGGCATGGTTCTACGAGTTGGGATTAAAAGAGGGAATACAAGAGCAGAAGTTCCTCTTGGAGCTTCCAGGCAAGTGGAAGAAACGGGAGGAGCATGCAGATACATTTATTATACAGTAATCGTAAAAGCATAAAAAGGCAGACAATAAACAATGCACCGTGTAAGGATATAATATGTGATGGACTGTGTAACAACATAATGTAATACAGTGTGTCAGGTAGAGTCAAGAAAAGCAGGTAGTGGGAGAAGAACTGTTTATGTGAGTAGGCAGACTTGTGGCTGACGCAGGGAGGTGGCGGACTTGTGGCTGACGCAGGGAGGTGGCGGACTTGTGGCTGACGCAGGGAGGTGGCGGACTTGTGGCTGACGCAGGGAGGTGGCGGCCGAGCTGAGACCTGCTGAGGCCACGGCGAGATTCGGGAGACAGGCAGAAGCAGCACGTGTGAGGGCCCTGTGGATGTGCTCAAGAAATGGAGGGAAGTTTGGTAGGGTGAGATGGAGAGAGCAGAGAAGAAAGTGGAGGGAAGGAAGGTCGAACCGGGAGCAGAACAAGGCCTTATCACTGTCAGCAAGGAGTCTGGCTTTCACGTCGAGCACAACAGACGAGTTTGGATCTTGTTCTGAGCCGGATGGGAAGCGTTTGAGTGATTGTGTTCAGCACTGTGGCATTTTACTTGCTTTTTAAAAGATAGCTCTGGCTATTGTGCGCAGACTCATTTGCAGGGGAAGAATAGAAGTTTGGGGACCATTTCCTGTGGTGGTCTGGGATGGAAGTGGTAGAGGAGGTGAGTCTTCTCAAAAGAGACGTTTAAAAGGAAAAGCCAGGAAGCGGGTGTGGCTCAGTGGATAGAGCCCCCCTTTACCATATGGGAGGCCCGGGTTCGTGTCCCGAGGCCTCCTTGTGAGGGCACGCTGGCCTGAGCAGTGCGGTGGGCTGATGCAGCAACCTCACGGCAGGAAGCGGGTGTGGATCAGTGGATAGAGCCCCCGTTTACCATATGAGAGGCCCCGGGTTCGCTTC
>JAQZBX010002964.1:0-48939 GCA_029593785.1 Cabassous unicinctus
GAGAGAGAGAGAGAGAGAGAGAGAGAGAGAGAGAGAGAGAGAGAGAGAGAGAGAGAGAGAGAGAGAGAGAGAGAGAGAGAGATAGAGTGAGAGAGCGAGCGAGAGAGAGACATGTTCATCCATGCAGCCCTCATAATGATAGGTCTTTAGAAGCAAAGAGACTATTATATCAGCTGCTAAATCCTATTTTCTCTAGAGCCTGTCACTTTTATAGCAAGTCAGCACAAATCACATTAAATCAAAAGTTTTGTCAAGGAACGAATGTTTCCATCATCTCTAGACTTACTCCACTGCTCGGAAATGACTTTGACTCATTAGAACTCTTTTTGCAATTACTACCCATTCTTCAGTTGAGTGTTTTTGAGAAACATTTACCTGGATTTATATGAGAGAAGGCCAGTAAAGCTTTATTTATTAATTATAATATATTTTATTAAAAATGTGGGGCTTACACTTAAAATGTCTATAAATATTTTCAAATTGAAATGTTGCCTGGGCTGAGAGCACCCATCATAAGGCTTCATTCATTCATTCATTCAGTCAGTCAGTCAAAAGCCCCGTTTGGTTGCATTTGTTGTCCTGTTGTCAGGGCACTGGCTGAACATAATCAGACCCACTCCAGATGAAGCAGCAGGGTGTCAGACAGGCCCATTTTGAGATAGTCATAACCGAGTAGGCTAAAGGTAGGGCTTGTGTATTTGTGGAGCACAGAGGAAGGAGTGCACAGATGCAGAGTCTTCAGCGATAGATCTGGAAAGCTGAGTATTAAAAGGAAGAACATGATGTGTCCAAGGAATAGGGCACAGAGAGTGGTGGGAGGAAAGTCTGGGAGGGGCCTTGTGTCACTCGCTGGAAGCTGGGCATTTGGACTGTAGTAGAAGGGAAAGCCAAGGAAGGATTTTAGCCAAGGAAAAAAAACTCAATCTCATTTCTGTAAGACGTATAACTCCTGAGGCAACGTGGAGGATTGAGGAGGCAACGTGGAGGATTGAGGAGACCCCGTACAGCAGGAGGGAGGTGCCTAGGAGAGGTGGGAGCTGTAATCTCCTCCCTTCTGGGCCTTCCCAAATAATCACACAATCTTGGTAAAGGGTATAAATAAGTAAAGCAGTGGGCTTGCTATGTAAATGCAACTTGAAGACTGATGGCCCAGCCCCCTACTTTCCTGTGTGAGTAATGGGCCATACGCCTTTCTTTATGGAGACAACTTGCGGAGGCTGGGATGCAAGGGAGAGCCAGATTGGCGATAAAGGAGGAGAGTGATAAAGGAGGAGAGTGATAAAGGAGGAGAGTGATAAAGGAGGAGAGTGGGTGTACTGGAGAGATGCTTATGTACAGACAGTGATGGAATAAATAAATAAAAGATCTTGTTGACTGATTGGATTTGGGAAATAAGAGGAAAGAAGTTTATAGCTAAAGAAATATATACTTGTTGATTGAGGGTTCGAGTCTCTTTTTGACTACATCAGCTGGGTTGACTTGGGGTAGGTTATGTAATTTTTCTCAGTCTCACTTTTCACATCTTTCAAAATCTCCATTTGAACAGTGGAGATGGTGTCTTGGAGTTGCAGAGAGGATTAAAGGCAATAGTGATTATGAAGTTTGGTACACTGTCAACATTGGGATGGATTTACAATTGTCGATGTTATTACTAATTCAACAGTGTCAATTCAGTTTTGTGTTCAGATATTATGCTAAAATCATTTAAGGTCATGGATTTATGATTTCGTTTTCTTTTAAGTGGCCTAGGTAATTTTCCCTAAATGATGATTGTAGTTTGCTCTATACATCTTTTCTTCAAGGATACTGGAGAAATAAACTGCTGAAATACAGTTCTGGGTGATTTATGATGGATTGTGGATTAAACGAGCTGACATAATGAAGTTTACACAGTATGGTGCTAGGTGTTTGGGGTTCTCTGATAAAGAGTTTTTGTAAATAGATCTCTATCTCCTGTTCAGTTAGAACTAACCTGGGATTTTACTATTTCACTTAGTCATTATTTTACTTTGGGGAGAGAAAATGGAGGTTGCTAATTGGTGCTCTTTTCCTTTCCTTGACTCAAGCCTTCAGGGGCTGTTTGTACTTTTCCAGTGTGTAAAGGAGTCCTGAAAGAAAAAAACAACAACCCAGTTATCAAAGGGACAATTGGCAGAAATTTATTTCAGCTGAACTGGGCTTCAAATGCTAATGTAGCGTGGTAGGGAAGCTCAGTGGTTCCCATAACACTTGGTAAACCTTTTTGAATAATCTGTAACCTTCCAGTAAATAGAAGACTACTGGGCTATTCATTGACAAGTGGGTGGTAGTAAACTGTTAATTTTTCTTCCTTAATCTGAGCCAGCCCTTTGGGCCATCAACCAGATTAGAAACTACTCTGGAGATAAAAACAGAATAATAAAAGCCAGATAACTGTCCACACCCAAGTGCACAAACCCAGTGTGAGCCTGTTGTCCTAGCATCATTAATTGCACCAACTTTCACTTTCAAATGTGCCCCAGTTTGGGCATTTTATTTTATGGCCACCAATAAATGCCACGCATTTCCAGTTCTACTTCTCCTTTCTGGCCGCTGCCAGTTTGTTTGGGTGCCTTTTCTACTTGATGCTCTTTCAGGAAGGAAGCAACTGGCTCACAGGCTTGCCAGCTCATTAAGCAGTAGTTCCGGTACCCATTAAACAGTCCCTTAGTGGTGGCTTTTAAGGAGTGAGTAAATAAATAAATAAATAAATAAATAAAGCTCATTTTAGACACTAAGAGTGTGGTGTGAGAGAGAAATATGCCAAATGGAAATGACTTCTCCAAACTTGTGCGTTGAAAGTAGTATAGCCTCCTACCCTCATAATTTTGGTCATGAAAAGTCACTTATCTAATTGCCATGTGCAAAGCTTGTTTGGTACCTGACAAATCACAGATCATCTTCAGTGTAAAAAAAAATTCCTAGTCACTTTCTGTCAGCTAAGGCGATAGGTACAGGTTGTTCATCTGCTAGAGTATCAATTGTGCAACCTCTTTCCTGTGTATCAGGATTGATGTGTGGCTTTAAATAGGATCCCATGTTAAATATGCTTTTAAAGACCCATAAAAAGAGTTATGTAGTGAAATACAGGTTTACAATATGTCACCAGAGAATTATATTCATACTAAATATATAGCAGTTTAAAAAATGATTTCAAATATATGACCTCAACTTATCCTCATTTGTGGTAGGTTGAATTATGTGCCCTAACAAATACATGTTCTTTATCTTAATCTGTGTCCCTGTGAACCCATTGTAAATAGGACCTTTTGAAGGTGTTATTTTTTAATAAGGTATGGCCAACTGAGTCAGGGTGGAACTTAATCCATATTACTGGAAGCCTTGTAACGAGAACCTGGAAGTCACAGAACAGAAAAAAAAGGAGAAGATGTCGCCATGTGACGGAGGCAGGGGTACAAGCCAAGGAACCCTGAGGATTGCCAGCAGCCAGCTCTGGAATGCTACTGACTCCAGGAGAAAGCAAGGCTTGCCAATCGAGAACTTGATTTTGAACTTCTTCTAGCCTCAAAACTATGAGCCAATAAATTCCTGTTGCTTGGGCCAACCCATTCGTTGTGTGGTATTTGTCATAGCAACTGAGGCAAACCAAGGCACCATTTTACAGATGCCATTTTACTGGTGTCAGAGAGGCTGGCTTCCCAATGTCACACAGATTCAAAATCTCTTTTAGGTAGCTCACCATTTTGCTGTGCTCTCCTGCTGCCAAGTTTCCATCAGTTTGTCAAATTCATTCTGCCTCAGTTGAATCTGCTATATTGGACCATTTTTGTTGAGAGGGCCAGGCTACTTGGTGAAGGATGGGGAGCAACTTTCTTTAAAAGCTTTATCACAGGAGCATGTAAAAGAACACATTCAGGGCAGCAAACTGTTTCCTGAGCCATGGCAGATGGCTGGCAATGACAGAGGAGAGACGTGTACAGTAATGGAGGGTTCTTTTATGTACCCAGTGAGGCATTGTTCCACAGTAGTAGAGACTGTGTTATAATTATTGCCAACTTGTTTAGGATCATTCTGAATCTTTTCAAATATGCTGCGAACAATTCTACCACGTGAAAGTGTGCGATGAAAACAGTCTGGGAATTGGTGCCTGGAGCTGAAAATGATAAGACATAAGAAGGTATATGAAAATATAAGAAGTCATCATGAAAATCTCCAGGCCCATTTTATTTAAACTTATTTTTCAGACAATGAACAGATTTTAGGGTAATTTTTCATAACCATATCAGTACAAGGCCCAGGGAAATGGCAAAACAGAAGTTTTAATGTTGAATTTCACTCATCTTTCAAAACCTAGAAATTGTATAATGAAGTGAGGCTCATCTAGTTGACAAGGTAAGTGCAAAAGATGACATCTAGTATCATATGCAGAGGAGGGGAGAAGCTGGAGGACTTCCGTTCTTGGGATGCCAGACAGACATTAGAGCCTTTACTTTAGGAGAGGATCAGAGTACCTTTTAAAATCTTGACTGCTACTGGGGATCCGAATTGGTCTCCAGGGTTTGATTCTGAAATACTCTTTAATTCATTTGTTCATTCATTCAACAAATGTTTATTGAGCATCTGCTGTGTACCATGTGGTAATATATAAACAGTAGTGAGTCCCCTTATTAGAAAAAGAAAATGGACCTGTTACTGATTTCCTGGGGCTTCTCATACACTAGATGAGGAAATATACATTAATCAAAGGATCACCCAAATAAATGCACCGTTTAAACTGTGCTAAGGGCAGTAGGGGAAAGATGCTGCTGGTGGGAGGACCTACAAAGCAGGGAGATTGATGTCAGGGAGGCCTGGGAACAGGGTGAAGGATTTGACTGGGAAAGAGTGGGGTGGATTAGCGTATGTGGAGGCTTTGTTAGGTGACAGTGGGGATGGCGAAATGCTTGGGGGAGGGAGTCTTGGGGAAGAGGAGTGAGCCAGATCGGTGATCTGGGCTTTTATCAGAAGGGCATTGGGAAGTCAGTGAAGTGCTTTACCCAAGGAAGTGGCATGATCAGATTTATGCTTTGGAAAGATCCTCCTGGCTCAATGTGTAAATTTTACATCATTTGAAATTGACCACGATGTGGCTGCACTATGACTACTTTTAGAATCTGACAATTTCTAAAAGAATCAATTTAGCCACTAGTGTCTCTCTCAAATTTTAAACGGCAATTTAAACGAGTGATTTAACGTGGGTATCGCAACCACTTAAGAATGATAAAGTACTTAGTTCTGTGGTTCTCATGCCTAAGAATCACTAGGGACCTAGGAAACTGCCTCTTAATTCCTCCCTAGAGTGATTCTGGTGCAAGTGGTCCTGAACTCCATCCACATTGAGAAACATCGCCCTCGAAATTGGTGAGGAGTGAAAAGAGAAGGATGGATGTCAAAGTTAAGCCTTATGAGGCATCCAGAAAAAGATAGGACCTCTTTATTGCCTGCCTGGACTTTCACCTGGACCTGCTTTCCCGCCACTGGAGGGATTTTCTTGCAGTGCTCTCTGAAATGGGTTCTAAATCCTGTGAGTTTTTTCCTAATTTATTTCCTAATCTTTTCATATGCAGCTGTTTTCTCAGGTCTGTCACTCCCTCCCTCTGTGTCTCTGATATTTTACCTTTCGTGTTGCCACCGTTTAATAAGAATCTTTTCATCTAAACCCCGGCTGAGGTTATGAGGGAGGAACGTAGTGAATAAGTCAGGCCTGCTGAGGACAGGAGATGAGAGTTTCCTCCGAGAATTTTCCTCCTTTTTGCCCTTGGAGCAGGAGTCCAAGCCTGTTCTACAGGGAAGCCTGGGTCCTTAATTACCACCATAGAAAATTGTTTTAGAGGCATGCAGGATATCAGAATTAGGTTGGGTGGGGGGCATATCTTTTAGCTCCCCCTTTCTTAAAATTTTGTTCAGACACAGACTGTGAAGGGGCTCACGGCTATTCCCTGGTGGGCTCAAGAGCCTAGAATTCCTGCTTATGTGAAATTAGGTTAAAATGAATATTAAGGGCAAACGTAAAACACTGATTACAGGAAAGGCATTAGGCAATTTGGTGGGCATCTTCTGTGAGTGGAGTGCCTGGACCCTCCTCTCTCCTGGTTGACATGATGCAACTCAGTCATCACCTCCTTAGTTTTCCTAGACACATTAAGTGCTTCTCTGTGCTGGCATTTATCACTCTCATTTCTTTTCCCCTGACTAGCCTGGGGGACTGCAAGGCAGGTATTCCCAGTGCTGAGCCCATAAGAGGCACTCAATAAGTGTTTGCAGAAAGGAGCATTCGTATGCATGTATGTGGCCATTTTTTAGCCCCTTTGGAAGAGCTTTGAAGATGGCTTTCTCCTGGTGCCTGGGACATTATTCTCATTGTGCCCAGTTTTGCTGAAGACTAGCCCTGCCTGAGGTCACTGTGGTTGAAGGAGCTTCTGAGCTTGGGCCAGACCAGATGTCAGATGTGGGAAGGCAAATGGCCACTTGCTTTGCCCACTTGCTTTGCGATGCCCTAATCCCCTGGTGGCATCCCTTACTGCTTGACTGTCATTACACTGTGCCCAAATCTAGCCTAGATGAAAGGAACTTTCCAGAGGAGGAAACCAACATGATGGCCATTATCAATAGCATCTGCAGAAGTATTTACCACTTGTGGACCTACCTAGAATTCTCTCCTAGTCACCAAAGAGCCTAGAGTGCATCGACATTAGAAGAACTGTTTCTTGGGTTAAACTTTAAAGCTGCTCCCCACTTTGTCCCTTCATGCCCAGCTCAGCCCTGCGCTGAATCTGGAGAATCTGTTCCTTGCTTACTTCCTCCTCAGCTCCTTTGGGTGACCAGGCATTCATGACACACAACACGGGAGGTTGGGGGCAGGGGGTGAGATCTTGACTGCAAATGTGGTTATCCGCATTTCATTTATTACATTCTGAGCGCATCATGGCCTTGATAATTTATGTTTCGAGGCTGTAATTGCACATTATTTTTCTAGCAGCTCTCAGGGGCTTCAGCTAGCAATTGAAACTTGATAGGTGTCTTGGCTCTTCACTGCTGGAATGATTTATCCTGATGTTCAAGTGCTGAGCTGAGCCCATTTTTTTTTTTTAAGCCAAACAGCACACACACTCACATAGTAAACCCCAAAGTTTAGTGTTCTGAGTTCTGTCTGGAAGTGGGGCATATTTGGGCCTTTGGAACCACATTTTCATGTAGCCCCTTTCCCCCTCAAGATAACTGAATGGCTCCTTGCTTTGTAAACACTTGAAAGTGGATGATGAATCAGGGTCCTTGACTGAGCTGCTTCTCAGCTTTCTTGGTAGAGTGACAGAGGCAGAGTCCCCAGAGCCACAGGATCAGGTTGAAGTGACTCACCTACTTGTGTGACTTGGGACAAAGCTGTTAAGCTCTCAGAGCTTCCGGTTCCTCTTACATAAAGGGAAATAATGCCCATGTGTTGTTGTCAAGATAAAATGAAAAACGTTGCCAGGGAACAGCAAAGTTCTTTGGCCTTGGCTGCTGTGCAGCAGATGTTAAAGGATGCATATGTTTTTGAACCTTTAGTCCAAAATTGTGTGGCCAAGGCCATTCATTGGCTGGAGAGATGGAATTAATAGTCACCAATGAGCTTGCAGGACACACCAATCTTGACTAATGTCCTTTATCCTTGAGGTTTGCTGATGGCTTTGAAATATGTCCTTGATTTCACATTTTGTAGGGAGAAAATGCCATTTAATTAGAATAGTTCCTGTCTACAAGAAATTTTCACTTTTTCTATTCTTTCCATTAGACATACATTCCAAGGTCCCTGCATTTTCCAGAATCAGAGTTTGAGCCCTGGGTCTTATTTTTCTCTGTTTAGAGAAAATAAGGGCTATGAGACAGTTGACCTTTTTAAGGATTTCCCCAGTGCTTTGGGAATGCTCTTTGTAGGCCCCATAGTGGATGTCATTCATTAACTCATTCTTCAAACACCCCGTGCCAGTGGAAGACACTGACACCCAGGACTGACTTTGCCATCTGCAGGAGAAGAGGAGGCAGCTGTGTGCACAACTGTATTCCAGGGTGCACATACTCCTATTCATGTACAGATCCTGGTGGGCAGTTGCAGAGGAGGTCTGTGTACCATTGGTCAAAGGTCTCACATAGTAAACCCCATTGTCAAAGGTCTGTGTACCATTGGTCAAAGGTCTGCTCCTGGAAGATGCTGGACCTGGTGGAGCTCTGCCGGGTTGGTGGGCCAGGCCCGAGATTACAGATCAAAGGGCCGGGATCCTAGGCCCCAAGCTGAGGCAGAGAGCAATCTGCACACTCCTTGATGGCCTTAGTTTTCTTCTCTGGGTAATGTGAAGGGAGGGGGCTGGCCATTATCCGTGGTTCCCAAACGAGGACCCACGGCACAGTTGGCTACTCCAGAATCATCTTCCTCCTTTTAGCTCCTCTGCCCCTCATTCTTTACAACTGAATGATATATTTTTTTTAACCACAAAATGCTTGTAACCGTTGACCAATTTGATGTAATTATGAATTCCAAAAATATAATTGGATCATGCTTGTAAACTGATCTGTTAATCTGGGCATGATTAGGTTATGATTAGGGTTTTGAGCCCCACCCCTTGGTGGGTGGGGAATCAAATATAAAAGGCATGGCAAGAACAGTTTTGAGCAGCAGCAGTCTTTGAGAAGCAGCTTTGATGTTGGAAAGAAGGCCCCAGGAGAAGAGAAGCGAGCCGTTCGCCTGATCACCTACAGCTGACCTTGTGGAGGAAACAGGAGCTAAGCCCAGAAAGAAACGCAGGCCCGGGAAGAGAGGTACCCAAGAAGCCTGAACCCTGGGCAAATGTCGGCAGCTGTCTTGCTCCAACACGTGACAATGGACTTTGGTGAGGGAAGAAACTTATGCTTTATGGCCTGGTAACTGTGGACTTCTACCCCAAATAAATACCCTTTATAAAGACCAACCCATTTTTGGTATTTCACATTAGCACCCCTTTGGCTGACTAAAACAATGCTCTACAGTATTTTTCATTTAGTTTACAGAAAGATTCTATGAAATACAGGTTGCAGAAAGAAAATGTTTAGTGCTATTTACATTTGTTTTAAAACTGTGCTCTATACAAATTTAATTCTGATCAGTATGAACAGTATTTTCGCAGGTCTACTGCGTATAAAGCTTTTTTATGAGTGACATTTTAAATATCTCCTTCAAGAAGTCTTTTAAACTTCCGAACCATTAGCCCCCCATAGAGAATTAGTTCATGCTTCTGTACAAAAAAAGAAACAAAAACGTCACCTCATCAGTTTGTGTTTGTTTGCCTTTCCATTGCTCCTCCTGGACTGGGACGCATCTGAATGTATTGATGGGTACCATGTTCCTCTTTGCATCCTCTGTACTCTGCCCACTGTCTGGCACATAGAGGATGCCCAATAGGCAATTATTGACGATGATGAGCTGGGAGAGTGGTGAAATGGAAGAGCTGCTCTTTTCCCTCCCTATTATCACTTCTAGAAAGATCTTAAAAGAGATGTTTCAAATGCCTCAGTCCAATGTAGTTGGGCTTGCCCGTTGAGTTACTTAATCTGTGCTGTCCTCTTTCTCCTAAATTTATGACTGTTACATGGGCAACTGTATTCCATCCTCCAGAATGGACATAGGATCACTGAGAGAAATGAGTGGGGAAGAAGATGATTTAGATGCTGACAGTTTAAACTCAGGTGTTTTGCAAATATAAGTCCTTCCAAAGTGTTATTGGCATTGCTCTCTACCTCTTCCCTTCCCCAATTGAAAAAGACAACCAACCACGCATGCCCAAATCCTCCTTTGGAAGAAATGGAGTGGCACCGAGAAGAGGAAAGTTGGCTTCCTGGTTGTCCTCCCACTCACAGTAAGAGTTCTGGGTAGCACCATCCCACACTATTTGCATCACTGAGCTACACACACAGCCAAGCTGCGGTCTTAAATTTAAACCCATTCTGATGAGGATAAAGAAAGCCTGAGGGAAAAAATTAACACTTCCCCAAAAGAGATGCATCAGTGCTGTACATCTTACGTTTTACTTCTGCTTTTTGGATTAAGGACAGAATGTTAATTAAAGAGTAAAACGCTCATCTTCTGAGCAGCAATTAATCTCTACTGCTCTTCTTTCATCTGTTGAGTCTTTGAGTTTTTGAAAATATAAAGAGTGAAAAATATTTCCTAGGGGTCTTTTTAAAGTGGCTTTTCATTTGATTGTTTTGATCTTTAGGCTACATATTGACTCGAAAAATAATCATTTGTTAGAAAAAGAAACGTCACATGGTTCCTGGTTTTCGTTTGCATGACACAGATATGACTGAGCTCTAAGACTGAACACTGCTGCTACATGGCTTGGCCCAATCCCTATCTCCAGTCGAATGTTCCATTTAGTCAAGACTGCAAAGAAGCAGCATAACCGGATTCATTAGCCTGAATTCTGAAAGCTCCTCTTAGGAGTTATTTTTGTATTCATATAATTTTAATATTTGGGGACAGGCTGCACTGTTTTCCAGGTGGCAAAAAGTGATCACTCAGACTTTTTATTAGCTACTATTTTAGCTTCAAAAATATTTTCATATTTATGGACTGCTTTGTGCCTTTGACCCAATTCTCTTTTCCCAGGAATGGTGTCCTAAGAGGATGTGTCTTATGATAATATTAATAATATCTGGAATATTAAATCCTTGTTAATGAATTCACTGTCCCTGTTCTCCCCTAGTACTCTCTCTCACACACACACATATACACACAACCCTCCCCAAACACACGTCCTTAACATTGATTAAAATGTCTTTGGAGCATGCTTGGGGAAAACGTATTTTTCTTCCCTTTTCAGCAGGAGAAAGAACGCACAGAAAGAAGTCTTGGGGGACACTTCTGGAGTAACCAAGGCCTCCAAACTGCCAGCCCTATGTCCTGTTGTCTTTATTGCTCCTTACTTAGCAGGATGTTCATGCTCATGAAATGTGCCATTTGCCACAAAGGAGAGACCGTGGGCACCGCAGAGAGGGGAGAGCTTGCCGTTCACGGAAGAAATTAGCTGTCAGCTCCCATCTCCTCTACCTATAATTTGCTACAGCCTGGAAATGAATAAGTGACAGCTTTACAGAGGAGATTTAGAATAATTGCAGTTAAAAGCAAAGATAACTGGATTCTAGGCTACCATACTTACACTCGTTTTTACTCATGAAACAGGCTGGCTGTTTGGGGTCCATAAAATATTTGCAAAATAACATCCTAGGTTACTTTATGTATGTCTAGTCAGAAGCAAATTTTGGGGGTATTTTTTGCTACCTTGCACTGGCTTTGGTTTTCCCGGCAGATGATGGAGGGCGACATTGTCTAGGAGTGAGCCGTGACACATTTCCCACATTGGCTGCTACAGCCCCGGGGTGGGGTGGCTGAGGGTTATTTCACCTGCGTTCTCCAGCGTGTGCTTTCCCTGGGGAGAACAGGTGTTTTTGCTCTTGGCTGGGTGCCATCATTTCTGTTAGGTGCTTTTTGTGAGTTTTACTTTTAGAACTTGAAAAATGTCTTAGCCCCATACATATCTTTTTAAAAAAAAAAAAGCTTCCCCCACCTCTCGGTTAATTCAATGCATCATAGAGATGCCATTCTCTTCTGAAAGTGGAGCCACAGAAGAGTTGTCCATGACTACCAGTCCATTTAGTCAAACCACTTTGTTCCAAACAAGTCCTTACCTGACAGAGAAAAATATCTGAAATTGAGTGAAAATTCTAAATGCCATTCTTTCTTTGGAAAGTCGTGGAGTCAGCTCTATGCCCTTTGTCATCTCTGATGCTCCAATGTTAAATTGCTTGAATCTCATTTCTGAAAAGGACCACTTGGATGTTCTGAATCACAGTACTTTTTTAGGAGGGTCAGATTAGTGTTTGCAAAGGATTGTTTTTGCTTTTTCAGGAGGGATGACATACAATCTTTCTAAGTGGAAGGAGCTTGGCGATCCCAGTTAATGGTGTTGAAGACATTATGTTGAGTGAAATAAGCCAGACACCAAAGGACAAATATTGTATGATCTTACAGATTTGAAATAATTAGAATAAGCAAACTCATAGAGTTGGAATCTAGAATATGGGTTATGAGGGGATGGGATGGGATAGGAAATGGGAAGTTGAGGCACAAAATGTGCAGGGTTCCTATTAGGAATGATGGAAATGTTTTGGTAATTGATGATGGTGATGTTAGCACAACATGGTGAATGCAATTTATGCAGTTAACAGCACTGAAATATGTATCTGAATGTGATTCAAAGGGGATATGTTAGAGTGTATATATGATAGCAGAATAATAATTTTTTAAAAATCCGTGGCACTACACTACACAAACAGTGAACTAACAATGAGCAAGCAAACAAAAAAGATCAGTTAGGTGTTAATGCTGGCTTTAAAACAAAATGTTAAATAATTGTTTATTCATTTTAATGTTAATGGAAAAAGTATAACAGGCATATCAAGCCTAAGCTTTTCACAGATTTTCTTGCTTAGGATGACATTAAGATGAAATAATTATAAGAGAAAATATTATGTAAGTAAAAGGGCTGGAAGATGGTCTTTGAAAAACTGGAGTTTAAAAAACTCTGATCTTATCTATAGCCTGTGCTTTGCCTGTGATGAAACCAAGGCCTAGCTAGAGACTGACTTAGCAAAGTCTAGTTAATGGTGACACTGAGAATCTAAGCAAAGTGTGTTAAATTTGTGAATAATAGCAAGAAAGGCTCCAGGACTTCATTGAGTATAGCATCGTGCTTATCTGACTCTGTTATTTCCAAAGAAGTCTTCTAGTAGTGACTCACATTTTTGAGTTTTTATGATCAGTTAATAAATTATAAAATTTTTTCCTAAATATAGAGGCAAGCGTTGCCTGTTTCATCTGGCTTATTGCAAGGACAACTAACCTTTATTGAATGTTTAGTTCTCACTACAGTCCTTTGAATTACTATTATTATTCTTATTTTATAGACAAGAAAATGAAAACTTCTGAGAGGTTGAGTAGTTTTCCCAAGGTCAAAGGCAGAACTGAATGGAAAGATGGAAGAAACATCTGTAGTTCTTAGGTCAAAGAGAATAGTTAGCATCAAAGAGACCTTGAAGAGTGGATCCTTTAGTTAAGAGATGAGAAGGACCTTAGGAACAAATATTTATTGAAAACTTTAAAAAGTGTGCTACGTGGCTTAGGCACCAGAGGCCCAGAGGCTTGTTCTGGAGACTCTTGTGAATTAAGGGTTTAGTGGACTTATAGGAGTGGGCAAACCACATTCCAAAGAGATTGTCTCTGCATTAGCATGTTAAAGACTGAGAAGGGGAAATGGATGTGGCTCAAGCCATTGGGCTCCCTACTACCAAATAGGAGCTCCGCGGTTCAATTCCCAGGGCCTCCTGGTGAAGGCAAGCTGGCCTGCAGGGCGAGCTGACCCACGAGGAGTGCTGGCCCGTGCAGGAGTGCTGGACTGTGCAGGAGTGCTGGCCTGCGTGGAGAGCTGGCGCAGCAAGATGATGCAACAAAAAGAGACACAGAGGAGAGACAATAAGAGACACAGCAGATTAGGGAGCTGAGGTGGCGCAAGAGATTGAACGCCTCTCTCCCACTCCAGAAGGTCCCGGATTGGTTCCCCGTGCCGCCCAAAGAGAAGACAAGCAGAGAAGAACTCACAGAGAGCAGACAGCGGGCGCAAAACAACAGTGTGTGTGTGTGTGTGTGTGTGTGTGTGTGTGTGAAATAAATAAATAAATCTTTACCAAAAAAAAGACTGAAAAGCATGCAGTCAGGAATCTGTTTTCTTCTGTACAATTCATAACTTTCAAACTCATTTAACCACAGGTTCCCTTTTCCCCCAGTATCATCTGTTACACTTTGCAGAACCAGTATTCTGTGGAGCACCCATGTGAGACCTGTTCTAATCCTTTCAACTCATTTTCCACAAGAGAAATCTAAGTTTCATGATGCCTTGGCCAAAATCTTAACTAGTTGTTGGCAGAATGTGCATCATCATTCATTCATGCATTCATTTAATGGAAAATATCTCTCTATATTGTATATAGTAATAATATAGTATATTTAACATATATATTATAGAGTATAGATCTTGGAAGCATGCTACAGTATCTGTTTTCCCTGAACTGCCTCATCACCCCTTTATCAATAAACCTTTCCACCAATGTATAACTTCCACCCTGCTGAAAACATCTGTGCCTTTAGGACTGTTTCTTGTAAAAGTCATGCACATACCCCACATGCCTTGATAGTTAGTGTCAAGTCATGTACCTTTGGTGATGCACTGCATTCTTTAGAGGGCAGCTCCACCCCCCACCCCCCACCCCCAGCTGCATGTAGACATGCCCCATGAAAGACGGATCTCTGGTGGACGATCGAGCTTGGAAAATGCTGTCTCTCCTCCTACCACCAAGGATGAGGACCCCAGTTAAGTCCCCTAAATAAATGCTCATTACTTGCCAAGTTAAACTTGTCTGAATCTTTCTTTGGTCTGACATATCCCTGTCGGTTCAGCTGGAAGCTGTTGCTTTGCACAGCTCCTTGCCATACTCAGGACAGCCATGTTCATCAGGGGAGAGATTATTTATGAAACAATCATCTCCATAAGCTTCTCAGCATTGCTAAGTGGTTTCATTGGCTAGAATTTTCAGATCACATCTGTTTTTTGATTCCTAGGCTTTCAGCCATGTTGTTGAAGGGCCAGAATCTCTGAGGCCCTATCCAACTTGCTAATATAGACAGTTTCTTGAGGGAATATTTTGTTTGTTTGGATACGACAGGGATGGGACACAGAATCTTATTAGACTGTCCTTTATGACTCGAATTAGGGGAAGCTGCCCGAGAGTCCTGGGCAATCTGTCTGTCTGGCAGTTTTCTGAATTATATAGCACGCTGTGACATGCTAAATCTCTGCTCATGAATATTGAAAAGGACTGATGGAAGGATGCACAGCTTCCTTTGCATCATATGAGTCAAGCATAAACAGAATGGTTGGTGTCGTCATAGTACAAGGGGTCAGTGAGTCCCGTGGACCAGAGGTTCTGAGCTGCCTAGATGGTTAGCACTCGCAGGAAAGTCAAAGAAGGTCAACAAAGCCAATGGCTTTAGTACCCGGGTGTCTCCTTCTCCAAGGAATTGGTGACTGAGGAAGAAGACAGTTATGCTATGCAGGCAATGATGATCTGACCTAGGATGCTGGTGGCTGGGCAGGGGCATGATGTGCCTTGCTGGCCAGGGCTTGCTCTACATTCCACAGGGGACTCCTCCTTCCAAGAGGTTTTCCAGCATGAAGTCCACGGGTTACCAAATAGCACAGCCCGCAGGAAGCACTCACTTGATTTATCCTTGAACACCGATCATTTTGTTTAGGGGAAGGTTATCACCAATTTCAGAGAGGGAAGAATGCAACATATGTGAGAGAGTGCACTTAGCATTTAAAGAAATTTAAGAGAAAATTTCAATTTAAAGAAAAGAGAAAGAGAGCTGAATCTGACACTGTTGGTCAAATTCTTCTCTCGGTTTCTTTTCTCTTGGTTTCCCCAAGAGAGTATTTCTCTAAGAAAGAATTGTTTATTTCATCCTTCATGGCTTTGTGGGTCATAGCAAAATCAAACATTTAGATTTGGGGGCAAGAGGTAAAAACATACTTTAGGAAAAGATTAGGAATAGGAATAGAGGTGTTTGGAAGTTAAAATAAAATGCAAAGCTGCACGTTTTATTTAGCTTCAGACCTGAAGACAGAACTTTTATTGGTTGGCTAAGGAGACATGGGCTTCATCATATCTGTAGGAGTTTACTGTAGGCTCTAGGAAGAAATGTATGACTGCAAAGAGTGATTAAATGATGACATATGTTACTGAAGGGAAATGGTGGACCTTTTTCCTTAGCTAATTCAGGAAATAACATATACTGTGGAAAACACTGTGGTGCAGAGAAAAGAGCACAGGATCTGGAGCCTGAAAGAGCTGGACCTGAATCCCTCCTTCTCCATTTATTAGATAAGAGAATTTAAGCAAGATACCTAATGGGGAGTGGGTGTAGCTCAGTGGTTGAGCACCTGCTTTACATCCTAAGGAAAAAAAAAAAGGTGTTTTTTGAACCCAGTCTCCTCCTGTGTAAAATGGGGCTAAGAATACAGACCTTTAAAGGATGTTATGCAGTGCTTCACAGGCCTGGCACATGGAGAATGTTCTGTAACATAGAGAATGTCCAATAAGTGGTAGCTATTATTCTGAGCTATCAATGAAAAATTATTTAAATGGACCCAGATAATAATTTTAATAATTTAAAAATTATTTAAATGGGCTTCAGAGAGGATCTCCCAAGTGACCGCTGGAGGAGCCTTTAGACCCAGGGCTTCATTGAGTGTGGCATTATGCTTATCTGACTCTTATTTCCAAAGAAGTCTTATAGTGCATCACTACTAGAAGACATTGGAGTTTTTATGATCATGATCAGTTAATAAACTACAAAATCTTTCCTAAATATAGAAGCCTGCTTCATCTGGCTACTTGTACACCTGTTCAAGCATTTAAAAATCCACCCAAACATTTAAAATCATGAAAGCCAATTGCCTCATGATTAAACAAAATTCGCTAAAAGTGTTTTATATTCCTGCCAACAGCTGAGTCCTCTAAAAGAGGCAGGAAAACCGCATAAGCTTTTCTGTTACTGCTGCCAATATGTAGAGACTTGTATCAGTTCCCTCAGGCCAAAGTGAAGCATAGAGTTTGGGGGGAAAATACCTGATGGATTAAACCAGTAACATCCAAACTCTTGGCTAGTGAGATGTAAATTCTTTGTCTAAATTAACAGAACTAGACGTTTTTTGGGGCTGAAAATGATTTTCATAAATGATACAGATTCATGTCTTCGTTGAATTTATTTCTCTTTATGCTATGCATCTAACGGCTAATCCATAAATATTGCTTGCTTGATTTGTGAAAGACTTTCAAACTGGAAGAAGGTTGGGTCTGTGGTGTCTCAATAGAGGAAAGCTCATTTTCATATGCCGGGATTGGCTTTAATCTTATTAGCCAGATGTTCTAACCATTAGAAGTATCCAGAGTAGGCCACAAATATCTGGGTTGCACAATGAGATTGGAGCGTGAACTGCATTCTTTAAAGGTCATCATTTGTACGGGGACAGAGGCATCCTTTCTCTGCATTTTGAGAATATAGGTTGGCTCCCTGGTCCCACTCAGGTCAGAAACACCACTGCCCATCGTTGTGGCTTTAGCTCTTTGTGGGTAAATCCCATTGCATGTATAAACCCTAGCATAAAGGGCCAAATTCGACCAGGGAAAGTGGCTAACTCTTCTGGCCAGCCCTCTCCTGCTGCTGTTTTTGTCACATGGCTATTTTCATCCCTGTCTGTTTGAAGAGCATTCAGAAAAATCCATTGCAATTCCCAGTTTTGAAAAAGCCTTTAATTTTCTACCCCTTCCTTTTGCAGCTTCAGCCACTTTGAGCAGCCTAAAGAAGCCAGGGTTGAATTGAGGTGATAGCTTCAAAACAGACTGGATATTAGAAGTTTTGATTATAGTCGAGGATCTCAAGCCTTGAGACTGCTTAGCTTTGAAATCTCAGAGGCCCATCCTCACAGGGAAAGATTTACGGCATTTCAGGTGGGAAAATTAATTGTGGTCCAAGCAACCATGATATTTTGATAAGATGCCTGGGGAGGGTACTGGGTGTAGACTATGGTAGGATTCTGAAGGGTGCAAGCCATCTTGAGCCCCCCTGGCTAATAATTGCAAAACGCTTGTGCCGTGGGAGATCAGAAAATATTGTGGTGGGCAAGGTAGAAAGAGGGTCAAATCTGGGTGAAATAAAGTAAAACAAAAAAACTATTAGAGACAGAACTTGGCATGTATTTGTTAGTTATATCAGTTTTTCTCTTGAAATGGTCTGATGTGTTGGCAAGAAGCTGCTGGCTGTTGTCAGAGATAGGAACATCTGTGTTTCTTTGCAGAAAACTCAGGAATCTAAAGTGTTTGGTGGAAACTGTGTAACTCTGTCACTCTGTCTCCTCATTACGGAGCTAAGCCTCTACTGCCCAGACTGGGCTCTTAAAAGGAAGGCATGGCTTATGTTTCTGGGCTTGATTTAACACCACGTGGCAGAAGCGAGTTTCCAACTATCTAAGGCCATCAGACACAAGTGTGCTTACGTGGTGCAAATCAGCTTTGCTGGTTTTGTTGGATGAGAAAGAAAGATGCCGAGTTAGCAAGGCAGTTGTGACACAGGCATCCCAAAGATAGAGCTGGGCAGGACTCTGGTGGCAAATTAACTTCTATTACAAATGTCCCGAAAATATCGGTGGCTTAATACAATAAGAGTTAGTTTTGGGAAGCGGGTGTGGCTCAGTGGATAGAGCCCCCGTTTACCATATGGGAGGCCCGGGTTCACGTCCTGAGGCCTCCTTGTGAGGGCACGCCGGCCTGAGCGGTGTGGTGGGCTGATGCAGCAACCTCACGGCAGGAAGCGGGTGTGGCTCAATGGATAGAGCACCCGTTTACCATGTGAGAGGCCCTGGGTTCACTTCCCGGGGCCTCCTTGTGGGGGCAGGCCGGCTTGCGCGGCGCCGTGGGCTGATGCGGCAGGACCTCACAGCGAGGGGGAGATGAGTAGACACAGAGAAGACGCGCAGCGAATGGACACAGCAGCACGGGCGGCAAGAGGGGGAAAAATAAATAAAATAAATAAATCTTTAAAAAAAAAAAATAATAAGAGTTAGTTTTCAGGGGAAATGGATGTGGCTCAAGCGATTGGGCTCCCATCTACCATATAGGAGGTCTAGGATTCGATTCCCGGGGCCTCCTGGTGGAAGGCGAGCTGGCCTGCGCGGCGAGGTGGCCCGAGTGGAGAGCTGGCCCGCGTGGAGTGCTGGCCCGCGCAGGAGTGCTGGTGCAGCAAGATGTCGCAACAAAAATATACACAGGGGAGAGATAATAAGAGATGCAGCAGACCAGGGAACTGAGGTGGCGCAAGAGATTGAGTGCTTCTCTCCCACTCCCGAAGGTCCCGCTGCCACCTAAAGAGAAGACAAGCAGACACAGAAGAACGCAGCAGACACTGAGCGAAAAAACAACTGGGGCGGGGTGGGAGAGGGGCGGATAAATAAACACATAAATCTTTAAAAAAAAGAGTTAGTTTTCAATCACTTTAAAGTCCAGTGCTGGCTGATAGAGCCACCCTAGCCATCGACATTTAGATTGCCCATCTCCTACAATCTTTCCTTAGCCAGAGCTCAACCACAGATATGGTCCAGCACAGGGGAGATTGGGAAATGTGAGTTAGTGGTGCTCCCATAGAAAATGCAATGGATTTATTGAGCGTATGACATCGTCTCTGCCATAGCCTTGGATGTTTGTCCTAGATAAGATGTTTGTCCGGCCTGAAGCTTATACATACTTGGTAGTCCTCTGTCTTAGTTTGTCAGGCTGCTATGACAAATACCGCATAGTGGGTTGGCTTAAACAGTAAGCATTCATTGTCTTAATGGTTTTGGGGCCTGGGAGTCCAAAATCAAGGTGCTGGCAAGGCTCTATTTTCTTCTAGAAGTCCTTGGCATTCTGGAGCTGGCTTGTTGCAATCCTTGGGGTTTCAAGGTTTGCATCTCTGGTTCCTGTCACATGGTGATCTCTCCTTGTGTCTACTCGTCTGCCGACTTCCATGGTTGTGCTGACTTCCAGCTTCTGGTTTCTTCCTGTGGCTTTCTCTGACTGATTCCTTATAAAGGTCTGCAGTAATACGGGTAAGGTGCACCCTGATCCAGTTGGGCCATGCCTTAACTAAAAATAACATCTTCCAAAGGCCCACCTTTGGATGGCAGACACAGGAATGACCACATCCATAAATGGGTCCACACCCTCAGGAATGAGGATTAAGACCCTGTCTCTTGAGGGGGTACATTCAATCCTCCTTACCCTCATTAAGAAAAGAACACAAAATTAGATGCAAAAGTGAGTATTGACTTAGAATGAGAACAGGAAGGGCTCAATCACGTGAAAGGTCCTGAAGCTTAAGCCTCCTTAGTTTCATGGTAAGTGCCTACCTGTCACCAGATGTCTGAATATAAAATGTGTTTTTCCTGTACTTGCAGCCTAATAAAACTGTCCTTGGTCTGTGACCCCATGGAGCACTTGAGGCTGATGAGGATGTGCAGGGTAGCTGCCCTCACAGGCTCTTCCAGGTAAAACTTTCTGCAGCCTCTCTAGGAAGCAATGGGCTCTGTGTTCTGAGAGCCCGTGACTCTTCCCTGCTGGTGATTTACCCCATATTCCTTAACTTCTCTGAACCTAAAGCTTTCCCCGTTTATGAAATAGACCTAAACAGAGCACTTAAGTCATACAGTTGGTATCAAGATTATTTGGGATAATGCATAGAAAGTGCTTAGCATAGGGCATGGAACTTAGTAAGGGCTTACTAAATGTTGGTAATTTTTTATTATCATTCACTCTTGGCAGAGATTTATTTAGGTTTGAAGATGTTGAATCTACATTATTCATATGTAAAAAGCTTAACTCATTCTAATTGTCCCATGGCAAGGTGAAATAGATGAATGAAAGTCTTCCTACAATGGAATATTGCACAGCAATTACAAATGATGATAAAATGCTTCTTGCAAGAGAAAATGCATATAATATCATAAGTGAAAATAGCATGATATGAAACGGTATGATCTGAATTATGTAATAATGAGTAAATTTAAAACCCCTAAAATAAATGACATGAAAATGTTCGTTAGCATTGGTCATCTTTGGATAGTAGATATATGACCAAATTTTATTATCATCTTTGTAGTTTTTGCATCTTGTAATTCTATACAATTTATTAAATAATGATATTACTGATCCTCCTGTATAAATAACAATTTTACATCCTTAATTTTGCTTAATATTTTACTGTTTCTAAAGTGCTATCACATATATTGTCATATTTAATCTTCACAATAACCCTGAAAGGACAACAGAGAAAAAAACTTACATTTTTAATGGAAAAGAGATAAAACAAAACAAATCCATCCGGCTACTGAAAACCTTGAACTTAATGAAATTTTCACGTAGAATACACACAGAACTCTCTACCTCCTTCCCATATTCCCCTAATTAATTCTGCTTTCCACCAAGCACTCTAACAAAGGTAAAAAGACTCCTATTCTTAATGAGTATGGTTTCCTATTTAGATTTGAAGTGACACGTATCTTAACAGTATTGGTTTGGGTTATTTTTTCATGGGATTTCTGGAGTACAGCTTGATACTCTAGTGTTGTTCTACCCGAAAATGCTTTCCACATTTCAGTTAGAGTTTTGAAGTGAACTTCAGTTAGAGCAGGGGTTTTCAACCAGGGGTTCATGGACCCCCAGGGGGTCTGTGGAAAGATTTCAGGGGATCCATGAGCTTGATTTGAAAAAAATCAACTTATTATCTTTATTTTCTCTGACCTCTAACTGAAATCTAGCATTTCCTTCACTTATGAATGTATGCAGTAAATTACAGTAGTATTCATTTCCTCTCATATTGCAGTTGTTGTGTATCTTAAAAAATCACTTACGCTCATCCGTACTTTGAAATTACTATAGTTATTAGACCTGATGCTGGCTGAGTGTCATAAAACTATCTGCAGCAACATTCTGAGAAGGGGCCGGTGGTTTTCCTCGGACTGGCAAAGGGGTCGGTGGAACAAAAAAGGTTAAGAACCCCTGGGTTAGAGCCTGCCTCCATCCTGAGCTGCCCTCTCGCTTCTCCCTGCCCACGCCCTGCCTGCCGGGGTCTCCTGGGTTTGGGGAACTAAGGCCTGCCAGATTCTGTTCACCCTGGATGCTCTCCTACCCTGGGTGGCTGGTGTTCTGTACCTGGCTGTCTGTCTTGTTCTAAGTGCCAGAATCCGTGCCAGAGTAAAACCCTGAGAGCTGGGCCCTCAGCTCGGTCTCTACCCCCGCTCCCTCCCCACCCTCCATTACTGGCTCTTTACTGCAGAGGCTGAAATTTTGCCCTCAGTCCCCAGCATGGTGACTGGCACCCAACTTCCCTGATTCTATCTACCTGCCTGAACCTGGAAATACTGTGTGTTCCTGGATTCCCTGTCTCCACGCATGGCCTTGCCTGAGATCCTTATTCAAGTTTAGACCTGTAGATGCAGATCAGTGTACTCAAGGTGACTCTTTGCTGTGTTGATACTCAACAGATAACCAAGTTCTACGTGGTGCTGCACAGGCCCAGCTACTGAAGCTGCCTCTCTCCTTGCCTGAGGTCTTGTGTACCCCAGGGGCCTGGGCGGATCCAGTTCCAGGTACTGGACTCTCCCTGTGGACCTTACCTCATTGCAGTTAACTGGGCCAAGTCACTAGATACTGTGCTTTGAAAAGAGGATCTGTTTTTAAGTTCCTAACTGAGTGAAACACCTGATGCTGCAGGCTGCCCTAGGGGGTGGAATTAGGGAGCAGGGAATGATTAATGCTGACCTGGAAAATAGTTAGGGGTAGAATTCTCTTATCTCAACTGAATAAAAAATATGATTACTGGGAGCGGATGAAGCTCAAGTGGTTGAGCATCTGCTTCCCACGTACTAGGTCCCGGGTTTGATTCTGGTACCTCCTAAAAACAAAACACAAGTAAACAAATTAAAGGAAAAAACAATTTTTATTGGGGAGCGGGTTAACTCAGTGGTTGAGCATCTGCTTCCCATGTTCGAGGTCCTGGGTTTAATCTTTGGTACCTCCTAAAAAACAAAAAACCAAACAGAACTATTAAAGACAGTTCAAAGTATGTTGCACTTTCTACCTGTGACAATTGAAGGTCCTGGAAAGGAACGTGGTATAGAAGTTTTAGTTTCTCTCTAATGTAAAAGTCAGGTTAAAGGGAAAGTCTGGGTGGGGAAAAGAGTAGCAGGTCAGAGCCTGGGCTGCCTTTGATAAAGTGCTGGAAGCACCTTCTTTCCATCTGTGCAGCCATGAGCAAGACAGAGCTGTTTGGTCTCAGTTTCCTTGGCTATAAAGTGGAGATAATAATAGCACCCATCTCGTAGGGTTGTCAAGACAATTCAATGGGATAATGGTGGTGAGTGCTCCTAGAAAGTGCTCAATAGGCTAGCGATTATGGCCAGTCACTTCTAGGCCTTTGGTTTTACAAGCTAGCTCAGGTAGAAATTGAGGAAGAGAATGGGAAAGTGGATTATTCTTTCCCGACACATAGGAAAGACCGCTGTAGTGGAGCAGGTTAACTCTTCCTGTGCTGGGACCAGTGGGCCTCATCTGCATGGGAATTTTGCTTACAATGTTGTTTTCAGTGCTTATTTAGCTCAAGTATTTGCTTGATTGATATCTCCTAGGCCGCCCTTTAAAGTGAATGCAAAGTAATCCTCTTGGAGAAGTTTCAGAGAAGATAGACCTCAAGCTGGACTGAGCAAACTGTCATTTCAGGGTCATGGAGTAGGACATGGATTGACTCCAGAGGCACAGTTCACACTTTGTTCTGTGTGGATGTACTGCAGCCGGTATTCCGCAGGGCCGAGCCCGCAAGCCCTGTGCGGTGGCCGTGGGTCCGTCCAGGGGTCATGAGGTTGGGGAGTAGTATAGTCACGATATGAAACTGAATCATATTCTGCTGGCTCATTTATTCCATAGAAATGTGATTCCCAAGAGTCTAAACATATCCCATAGCTTTGGAGAATATTTATGTATATTACCTAACCCATCAATGTAAAACTTAAAGAGTTCGCTAAGTCAGACTGCTCTTCTCCTTGCTTCATCTTTGGTGAGGTTTCTATCATCAGTCTTACAGTCGGCATCATATCTGACTTTGGAAATAGGTGCCACAAACTGATGGCCTACATGAAGCTTAACCTTAGATTGAAGTCTAGTAAAGGAATTAAGTTGGTTCACTTATTTCTGTAGCAAGTCAGTTGAAAATACAGCCTTGAATTTGCATGCTCATTTAGGTCTGCCGATCATATGAAATGCTGAGAATTAGAATTAGAGTTCATGTTGGAATATGTTTAACTTAAGTTGTGTGTGAGTCTATTGATGCTCTGGGAAATTTGTTCTGAAAAATGTTGAAGATGTGCTGTAGCTATTTGCTTTATGAGTTGTTGAGGTGCTATTTATTTTTAATATACTCCTCTCTTTCCACTTCCCAAAGCAAATGATCAAGAATTAATGTTTAACTTTAAATTGAATCCACTTACTTTATACTGAGAGTTATTATTACTTTAATTCATATGCTTCTTTTCCCTGGAAACCCTGGTGCATCTTTTGGAAGAGAGCTTTCATTTTCAGTGGTAATTATTTTAAGGACGGCAATGAACATTTATTGCACACTTTATGTGCCAAGCATTGTGCTAAGTGCTTTAGACGGATGATAATAATAATGATGATTTAACTTTCATATTAATATTAGGCATTAAGTACTGTCTGTTATAATTCACATTTTATGATGGGCTACCTGAGGCCTGAGGAAATGAATTTGCCAAGGTTACACATCTAGAAGGGGTGGATCCAGTGTTTGAACCCAGGTAGGCTGATCCTGGAACTCAGCCTCCTCAACTCTACATTAATGATACTGCAGGCACAGACATATCTTTGCATTCAAGGAGAGAAATTCAAGTATAATCCAGAAATTTTCAATGATTCAAAGGCCTCTGCATTTTCATATAGCATGAATTTTGGGGGCAGCGGATTCCCTTTGTCGAATCTGTTTTATACATGTTCATTTGCACAGGCAGTAGCTGGTGACAGTGGGAGCAAACCAAAAGGATTCTGGGTTGCAAGAGAGATTAGCATGGAATTTAAATATCCATAGGGTGAATATGCAGATAACTCAATTGATTCAGTTGTTAACATTATGAAAACTATGAACCAAAGTATATGTTTTGGAATATAGCATTGTTACTTGGTTTAGTGTAAAATAATCCCAAGGTCAAATCAAGTTAGATAATTGGTTTAAAGCGTTAAGGTGGTTTATTTACTACAGGACTTTTTCAAGGTCTTCAATACATGTTATATGCATTGCAAATCTCCAAGAGAAAAAAAAAGTAGTATTAGCGTTTTCTGAATGTAGTTGAAAATGTGTTTGCTTGTTTATTTGTTCCTATTTTTTTTCTGGCGAAGTAACGCTCATGATAATGCACCCAGGGATATGTTGTTTGTATTTTTCTGGTGTAGCAGTTAGGATGATTTTGATTCTAACAGTACGCTCGATTCCTGTTTAAGCAGTAAAAGGCCTGTATAACCAAAAAGGTTAGCGGTGTGTTGAGAATTAGATTGATTCATCCACTGCCTAGGTTATTTAGCTTCTGGCTTCTTTTTGTCTTTTTCACTGTGCTAAACAGGACTGGACTTGATTGCTGAGCATGGGGCAGATTCCCACAGCACAGGAGCAGGGTGGTGACTGGAGAATGCCAGAACGAAATTCTGATGGATTTTAGGAAGAGAGTTGGGAGCCCCGAGAGGCAGCTAGCAAACCTTCACTGTGTTTGGTGACCCAATATCCCTAATTTAGATCAGTGACGATGCTAATTCCCTCTCTTCACCTTGTATGCTTTAATAATTCCACATGTAGTGTATAGATTTTGTTTTTATTCTCAGATATTTTTGGTGAATATTTCTAGGTTACTCTTAAATATCCCAGCAGGATTCTATTTCAGAGTTTCCCATATTAAATCCCCACAGACCTGATAAAATTTTAGGTTGGCTGTTAACATCAAAGAAATTCTTATTTTCTTAAAAAATGGATGCCTTAATGGTATTATATCCATCCATTGTTACATGATTCATATTTATACCTATTATTACGATGCTATTAAAGTATCCCAGTCCCTGTAAATTATGTCTCCTCATTTACCCTTTCACATTTCTACTTGTATTTTTTCTCAGAAAAGTGCTGAAGGGTGTTTTACTGAATGACAGGCTGGGACTTTATATTTTTTCATAATTAAATTTTTTTTTGAAGAAGCTTTAGATTACATAAATGTTACATTAAAACTATAAGGGATTTCCATATGCCCGCCCCGCCTCCCCGCCCCACACTTTCCCCCATTAACACATCCTTCCTTAGTGTGGTACGTTTGTTACAATCGATGAACCCATATTGAAGCATTGCTGCTAACCATGGACTAGTTTACATTATAGTTTACACTTTGTTTTCGTACAATTTTGTAAGTAATGACAAAATATACAACGGCCTGTATCTGTCACTGAAATGTCCTGCAGGACAAATCCAATGTCCCGAAAATGCAGGCTAGGGCTTTAGACAGCAAGAAAAAGAGAACTAAAGACTGTAGTTTGCATGTCACAGGATTTCTTTGGAGAAGTGAGAAAAGTCTTCAGATAACTTGGTTTGTTTGGTGGGTGTCCCTCCTTGCCGAACTGCACCAACTGGTGTTTCTTCCTTTTGTCCAGTAAACCGCATGAAGGCATGCCATGTGCAGGGTATTTTTGTGCATTCAGAGTTGAACCAATCTTTCTTCAGAAGTACAGCTTTCCTGGCACTTGCAGTCTGATCAGGAGATGAGCCAGACACACAAATAGCTACTCTACAAAGGATCGAGTGTGAATGGAGGTCCACAAAATGGGCTACAGGGGTTCCCCAGAGGGAAAGATGGCTGGTGAGATCAGGAACGTTCTGTGTAGGTGAGGGAAGGAAAAAGGAAGGGATTTCAGGTAGAGGGAGTTTAACAGGGATAAACAATCTTGATTGACTAGAGTCTACATTTTGTAACGGAGTGAAAAAAGAAAGGAAATCAGTATAGTTACTTCTTGTATTAGTGATCTATTGTTGTGTAATAAATGACCCCAAATTTAGTGGCTGTTCATGAAGACAGAAGATGATGAATTGCCAGGGGAAATGAGGAGTCTTTGCTTAATGGGTACAGAGTTTTTATTGGCGCAGATTAAAAGATTTGGTAATGGATGGTGGTGATGGTAGCACAACATTGTAAATATAATTAATGCCACAGAATTGTACACTTAAAAATAGTTAAAACAGCGTATTTTAATGTTATATATATTACCACAAATCAAACATAAACTCTTAACTACAGTGGCTTAAAAGAACAATAAGAATTTGTTATCTTTCGCAGTTTCCATGAGGCAGGAATCTAGGAACAGCTTGGCTGGGTGGTTGTGCCTCAGGGGTTCTTATGAGGCTGCAGCCTTGTCAGCTGAGGCTGCAGGTGTTTGAGGGTCTAGAGCAGGGGTTCGTAACCTTTTTTGTTCCACTGACCCCTTTGCCAGTCAGGTGGAAACCACGGACCATTTCTCAGACTGTCGCGGCAGATAGTTTCATGACAGCTAGCCTCAGGTCTAACAGCTACCGTAATTTCGAAGTCTGGATGAGCGTAAGAGATTTTTCGAGATATACGACTGTAATGTGATAGGAAATGAATACTACTGTAATGTATTGCATACATTCGTAAGTGAAGGAAATGCTAGATTTCAGTTAGAGGTCAGAGAAAATAAAGATAAGTTGTTTGTTTTTTTTTTCCAATCCAAGCTCATGAATCCCCTGAAAACTTTCCACGGACCCCTTGGGGGGTCCATGGACCCCTTGTTGGGAACCTCTGGTCTAGAGGCTCAGCCCCAAAGGTGGCTCATTCACCTGGCTGGCAAGTCAATGCTGGCTGTGGGCTTCTCCCAGGGTTGCTTATGTGTCCTTTTGACATGGCAGCTAGTTTCCCTTTAGAGCAAAAGACTCAAGATAGAGTCAGTCAGGGAGAAGCTGCTTCTTTTTTATGACCTAGCCTTGGAAATCGCATGGCATCACTTTCCACACATTCTATGGGTTAGAAAGGAGTCACATTGTCCAGCAGGGGCCCCACAAATACCTTGGACTCTGAGAACGAGCTCTGTTTGAAAGCCACTCCTTGGACCTATCCAGTTCCTTCTTGATTTCCCGTTAGATTTCAGTTTTTTCTTCTGAAGAACTTTTCCCTGTTTAAGGAGTTCACCGTGCTTTGCAAAATGTATTCTAATTGTAAGAATTACGTACTGTCTTTTAAATACATGGTTGAGTGGAACACCGAATGATGATTAGTATTGTTTCTTTCAGAAGGTTTGTTTTGGAGATGAGAGTGGAAGGTGGTTGAGAGTGATGGGAAGGGGGTTTTAATTTGGACAGAAATTTCCTGTCTGGCTCATTCATACAGTATACATTAGTTAAATACTTACTTGGAACTGAACTCTAAAGAGGGAGTTATAGCAGTAAAAGAGGTGAGCCACCATTCACAGTGATGTCAAAACTAAAGCCCTGGATGACCGTGTAACCTCAAACCATCACAGTGATACTACTCTGGAGGGGAAGGCAAAGTTCTGAGAAATGGAGATTTTGTATGCTTTTGCATAAATGTCTATGATAATTACCAGAAGTAATGGGGGGAATTTTAGTGAACCAGATAAGGAAAATATATTCATTGTCATATGAATATTCATTTTCTCAACATCACAATATGCTTCTAAGATATTTCCCCCCAAAGAAAGCCATCTCTTTAGAATGTGTGCATGAAAAAAGACCCTTTAATACAATCGAGAAACTGGAAAAGCAGATTACGTTACCTCTTTCTAATTTAATACACTTAAAGGGCAAAAGCCAACAAAATTAGATTTTATTTAAAGAATTTGGAGAATTAAAGGCACAAAGGTATTAATTTTCCTCTGCTATTATTTTTCACTTTTTATCACCTCTACAATGCGCTCTACCCACATGTTCCTGGAAAGAAAAGAGCATACAGCTTGCTGCGGTGATTTCTTTTTAAAATAAAAAAAATCTTATAGTAGGTGTAGGAAGCTTAGAAGAAACCTGTAGTTGGGTGATAAATTAAGGAAAGGGGACTTTATTTACAAAGGTGTGTGTGTGGAAGTAAAATATCACTCTTTGAATTCATCCATTAACAGTTCAATTATTACTACCTGTGGGATGCCTCCTTTAGAATATTGGTAAGATAGAATTTAGTTGCTGCATTTCCATAATTATTTCTTAAAATGGTTTTTGAACAACTAGTAAAATGCCAGGTTACTTCCTGTTTCAGCTGTTCCCTGTTTTATTGTGAAAATGTTACTTTGCAGAGTGCCTGGCAGGGCAGGGCTGCCAGGATACATTATTCCTTTCCATCTCTTCTCCTTAGCATTAGGTGCTGACCCCAAGATCCAAGTCGGAGGGTGACAAAAAGTGATGGATGAAATGGCTTTTACATTGCATCCTTTTCTTCATTCAGCTGAAGACTCTTCATATGTAGGTTTTCTTCCCCTTGTTGCTTTATCTGTTCCTCTTCCTATTTGCCATCCGCTGTTTCTTATTTCTCTGCCAAAACAACCTGTTTCTTTCCTTTAGGGTTGGGCAAGCAGTCCCCAAAATGGGATCCTGTTTCCTTCTTGTATTCTCTTGTTTGAATGAAAATAGTGATGGTAATCCAGGTTAGGATTCATTCCGTATTCATTCATTCATTTGCTCACCCTGGCATTCACTGAGGGCCCACTGTGTAGGATTTTTATGTGTTGGGACGGGCTGACTTGGGAGTGGGCCAACGAGGGTAGTATGCCCTAAGGCCCTGGCTTTCTGCTCCTGCCTTTTAGGAGCTCACGTATGGTGGGAGGTTGGAGAAATGGACATGGAAACAAATAGATACTTTCAAACATGCATTTATTGAAACAGCTGTGTGCCAGGAACTGAATCAATTTCCATATGGATTCCAGGTTTTACTAAACTTGATCCTTTCTTCCTAGGAGTTTACAGTTTAGTAGGGGAGAGAAAACACGCATCTAATTTAGTAGAGCTTTCTATGTGTCAGTCACAGAACAGCTGTAGTGTGGAGAGATTTAAATTTATTTTTAGGTCATTTGCATGAAATAAACTCTTCATATTCAAAGAAGGTTAAACACAAGATAAAAGCTCCAAGATGGGAGCTGGAGTAAATACTAGGAATTGTAGAGGAAGTGGGAAGCAGAAGAGCTTGGGTGGTTAGGGAGTCAGATGTACCTGGATTTGGATCCTGGCTCTGTCACTTAAGAGCCGTCTGACTTTGGGGGAGTTCATTACCACTCCAAGACTTGTTTTCCCCATTGACAAAATGGGGATGGTATCGATGATATTTACTCTGGCAGGTTGTGTTTTCCAAAGATGGCCATTACAACGTCTCTCATCACACATGCTTTTCTTACAAGATCACCTTGCTTCTCCTCCCATAGGGTTTCGTGTCCCTTCCCTTTGGTCACAAGTGGACTGTTGTGACTGCCTTGATCATGGGAGCAACAGAAATGACGCTCTATGGCTTGCAAGGCTGTGCCTAGGAATGCTATGCACCTCCACCTTGCTCTGGGGTGCTTGCCCAAGCGGGAGGGATTGAAGCCCCTGGCCCACGGGCTGAGCTCCCAGTTGACACTTACCAGCCCCCTGGGTGAGCCATTTTAAAAGGCCAGCAGGTCTGTTGAGCTGCCCTGGCTGACTCCTTCAGTGTGGAGGTGTGTGGATAAGCCATGCCTGCAGTAGTTTCCTGAGCCAAAGAAATTGTTGTTTGAAACCACTACATTTGGGGATAGTTTGTCACCTAACATTAGATAACTAGGACATTTGCCATATAAGGCTGCTAAGAGGATGAAATGAAATGATGCCTCTGGAACAGCACAGAATTAGTGCTTCCTTAGTGATAGCCGTCTTCATGATTGTTGCTAGTTAAGAGGGGATATTTAATAGAAATCAACATTGGTTCAAAGTGAGGTCACAGAAAGTGCCACCTGTGAACTTTTGGTATCCAGTAGGCTTTAGGGAAGTCGAGTCACTTTTTTTCATTTGCAAAAGCTCTGTGTGTGTCAGCTTCCCCAAAGCCTTTCTCCATCTGTTTATTATGCTCAGTTTGTGCTGATCTCTGCATCCATTGTTGTATCAGAGTTCCACTTCGACTTTCAGTGTCCTGGCCAGACTTGTAAACAATGTTGAAACCTCCAGATTATGGTGTGAAACTCGTGTGCTCTCCTGCTGTTTTTTCCACCTCCTGCCAATAGCAGACTCTTAGTGAAATACATTGGATGGAGGTGGGGGCGTGTCTGTATTCATTGCCATTTTTCCCCAATATATCTTAGAGAAATAAACAATCAGTTAGCCAGGCTGCCCAGTTTCTTCTTGAGGGGTTCAATTTCAATATGCATATCGATTGTATAACCTAAAGAGTATTGGAATTAAACCTGTATTTGTAGGCCTCTTCATTGCTTTCAAAGCAATTTCACAAGTGTAATTTTATTTAACCCGTGCTGCATGATGGCTGTTTCTTTATTATGAGGAACCTGAAGATACAGTTATCATTGATGGAAACTCCAATAAAGCTGGTTGTATTTAATATGGTATTCAATAGTCTTTACAAAAGTGGGTTTCACTTACAAGTAAACTTGACGTTTTTTAATTTTTACGTTTTAACCTTTTTATTTTGAACCAATTATAGACTCAAAAGGAGTAGTAGCAAAAAAAAATATATAGAGAGAGTTCCCTTTGAAACCCAGTTCCTCCAGTGGTAGCATGTTAATAACTAGAACATTATGAAAATCAGGAAATTGACATTGTCACAATACAATGAACTAGACTATAGATTTTACTGATTTCACCATTTTTTTAATAATGTATGTTACTTAGCCATTGGGTAGCCAGTTTTTACTCTACTCTTTTTTTGTTTGTATACAGTTCTATGAAATTTTATCTCATGTATAGATTGATTCCTGTAACCACAGTCACTATCAAGGTACAGAATTGTTCTATCACTGCCAAGGAACTCCCTTGTGCTACCCCTTTACAGCTTCATGCTCCCCATCCCATCTCCCAACCTGACTCTAATTCCTGCCTGACGTATGTTTTTAAAAAATATGTCTGGAACTATTGATCCAGTTGTGTCTTTGAATCAAGATAGTTTAAAGTTATTGATTATTCTTCTCTTTGACTTTGACCTTTATGGATCTAGTCTCAGGTCAATCAGAACCAACACATGTGCCTTTTAGAACAGGAACGCTTTTCTTCTTACAAGTTGGCTATGAAGAAATTATACAAAAAAGTGCAGCTAAGGGAACTTGAATGAAGTGAGAACACTTCGGGAACTTGGGGCAGGCTGTGCCTTGCTACAGATTCTGATGTATTGTCGCTAGTCCTATAATAGGCTGGGATTATTATAGCATAAAAAACTTTACAAAAGGCTCGTTAGCGAGTTCATTTAAGAGATGAGCTACTTTAGTTCATTTAAAACAAGGGTCCTTAACCAAGGGTCCACGGATCCCTGTCTGTGGAAAGATTTCAGGGGGTCTGTGAGCTTGAATTGAAAGAAATCAAGTTATTATCTTTATTTTCTCTGACCTCTAACTGAAATCTAGCATTTCCTTCACTTAGGGATGTATGCAATAAATTACAGCAGCATTCATTTCATATCACATTACAGTTATTGCATATCTCGAAAAACCGCTTACGCTCATCCATACTTCGAAATTACGGTAGTTGTTAGACCTGATGCTAGTCGAGTGTCATAAAATTATCTGTCGCTACATTCTGAGAAGGGGTCTGTGGTTTTCACTTGACTGGCAAAGGGGCCCATGGAACAAAAAAGGTTAAGAACACCTGATTTAGAACATGATTCAATTTACCAAAACATAATTTAAAATAATTTGTCAGAAGAAATATAAAATGTATTCACTAGCCATCAAATGATACCACAATTAGAAACTACAAGAATGGCGGGAAACAGACAAAATGAGATGGGAACAGGCAAAGAGCTATTGTGAACGTGAGATTGCTCAGGTGGGGTGAAAGCTGTTTGATAATAGTGCTGTAGCACACAAAAGACCTGTATTTAGAAGGTTGGAAACATTTTAAACTCTCAGGTTTCAAGAACAATAAGAACTGTAGACTTGTGAACTTAGCAATGGAAGAACGTTTATCATGGATGTGGAGGCAGTGGCCACTGGAGGTTCTGAGGGGAGGGAGAGGGAAAAATTGGTGTAAGTTGGGGGCATTTTTGGGACTTGGGAATTAACCTGAATGACATTTCAATGACAGATACAGACCAGTGTATATCATGTAATAACTTGCAAAAATGTGCAGGAAAGAGTGTAAACTACAATATTAACTATAATCATTGCTTAGCGGCAATGCCCCAAGATGTGCTCATCAATTGTGGCAAATGTACCACACTAATGAAGGATGTTGCTGATGTGGGAAAATGTGGGAGGGCCGGGGAGCGGGGCATATGGGAATTCCCTATATTTTTTGTGTAACATTTGTGAAATCTAAGTTTCTTTTTTAAAAAAGTAAAAATAAAAAGGTATATTAAAAAACAAACAGTAAGAAGCTTCCAGTGACTTTTTTTTTTTTTTTTAAGGAAGAAGCAGCATGGTGTATTGTTTCTTTAGCACCCAAATTCCAGCCTGTGGCTGCTTAGGAGGTGTATGTATCCTGAGAAGGATTGTGCTAGGAGATTATTTTGTTAAATAGTTTAAATGTGAAAACAACTATTTACCATAGTTCTAGAGCAGGGTTTCTCAACCTCAGTACTATTGTCAGTTTGGGCGATAATTCTTTGTTGTGGGGGATCTGTGCTGTGCATTGTGGGACTAGCTAGAAATGGGTAAGTGCTCATTGTATGCACGAATGAGGGGATGAATCCTAAGATGGAACAAGTGAAAGACTCAATCTTCAAAGCAGCTTGAAAATACCCCTAACGCTGGGTTTTATCTCTTCTCCTCTATAGCTTGAGCTTGGTTGCCTGACTCCTGGATTTTATCTCTTCTCCTCTATAGCTTGAGCTTGGTTGCCTGACTCCTGGATTTTATCTCTTCTCCTCTATAGCTTGAGCTTGGTTGCCTGACTCCGCCTGTAGCCTGCAGTGGACCTGAGAATTACTGAAGGGAAGGAAGTGTTGACACTTCCCTTATTAGGATTGGTTCCCCAGTGTATTTTGAACCCATGCTCCAGGGGTCTGTCCCCTTGGGCCAACCCCCCAGAGGTCAGCTGTTGGGACTAGCAGAATTAACCCTTTCAGGTGGTAGCCTATGCACTGTCCCTAAAGCCTTCTAAGTTAAGGACTCATGGTTTCCTCTGTAAAGCTTTCTGGAGTACTGGGGGAGAGCTGGCCAGAATCCACTCTTCCAGTCTATGTTTTAACTGCCAGCACTGCTAATAGGCCTGTCTTCTCCACTCCCACATTCCCATTAACCAGCCCGGCACCATGAGTCCAAATAAGCATACCAACATGATTTCAGTTCCCAAGACACAGTGCAAGTTTCATTGCTTTGTGGTTCCCTAAGATTTGAAATTTGGGAATTATTGCCTTCAACGATAGCATTACTGATCCGGGTAATTCATTTCACCACAGATATTTGTGTCAGTCAAAACAACATGGAAATGTAATTGTTTTACTTAAAAGGCCTCGTGTCATATTTCTTTTTGTGTTTCTCTGTGTTTTGGAAGAATAACTACAGATAAGCAAATTTTTCCCAGGGTTAAATTTAGTGAGCTTGTTTTTGTGCCAAATGGTGCACATAATGTATGTTAATATTTTGTCAAGCTGAAAAATATTTCTTGCAAAAGGAGACTTGACTTAGAGGCTTTTTAAAGCTACCACCCGGCAGGTTGGCTATAAAGGTCATTCATGTGTTCAGTTCTTCTGTGATTCATGTATTCAGGAGGCATCTATTGATGACCTACTGTGGGCAGCTCAAGTCCACAGTTGCTGGAATTAAAAGAGAGAGGCCCTGTTCCTGGGGGCCACAGACATGCAGGAGACAAGACATGCCGGCAGACGGTCACTGTGGAAGCCGGTAGGGAGGAGAAGATTAAGAGAAACGCTGAGCGGAAGAATTCAATAACCACTTTGGGGATTTTGAATGTCTTTCCAAAGGAAGAACATTCCCTTGGTATCCTGAATAAGGCGTGTGTGCAAGACAGAGAGAGATTTTGTGGGGGTGGGGAACCCCGAGCCTAGAGGTGGGCTGGGAGGGGAGGGCATTCCAAGCCGAGGGAAGAGAATGTGCAAAGCCTGGCATTTTTGAAAGAATAGTTTGTAATCATTCATTCTTGTTGTTTGGTCTGGAAGTATTACAAACACTCCACTCATGGGAATGATTCATTCATGTAAAATCCCATCACCACCAAAAATTCTGCTGCCTAATTTCAGTGCCCCATCTGGTGGCCCATGTGACTAAGCTTCATTGATCTGGCCACAGTGTTTCTTTCCAGGGAATGTTTGCTCAGTGAATGCCTTCTTCCAACAAATTTCAGGAGTACACAGTCTGCATGAGGACTTCTAAGCCTGTGCCCTTTGCTTTTTATTCAGAATAAATAAATAAAAGGTGGTGGGGGAGAGGGGAAGAGATTTGAGCCAAGCAATAGCTGAGTTTGTTTGTTTGTTTGTTTGTTTAAACCAAGACTTTTGTTTTTGCATCAAGTAACAATTATCCAGCTACAACCTCAATCTATTTCTAAGTAAATTTTTAAGCTGGCCAAACAATGTCCTAGTTTTAAGGGAACCTCTACAGAAACCACCTGGAGAACCTGTGAATTTATCATTTATTAAGTTGTTACTTCCATTAATGCAGAGAAATGTCTGAAGTATACTTTCTTTGCCAGCGATATCATTATCCGAGGTAAAAGTAATATGGGAACCATAACACTAGAAAGCTAAGGGGAGTGGTGGGGAGAGGGCAAAGCTGAAAAGAGAGCACCAAATACGATTTGAAATAATGGTGCACCAATAGGTGGGGAGAGGTGATTTAGGGAAGGGCGAGGCTAGAAGGTGCTGACCACACCTTCCCATGCACACCTTAAATTGGATTAGTTTCTCTATAGATTTGAGAAGAAAGCTACTATAATTTTAATTTTTAATTATTTTCTCCTATACCCTTGCTTTTTAAATTCTTCGCGTGGTTTTGGTTTAGGAACAGAAGCTTCCATACTTAGAGATAATTTGTGGAAAAAATGCAGGTGATGGTTAACATAGCACACTGATTCTGAAATATTTAGGGAAATGTTTTATATCAGGTAGGAAACAGTAACTTAAAACCTAACAATATCTTTTGCCGTAAGGACATTTGTTTATTTAACCTGCACTTGGAAGGCAGTTGGTTTCAGATTCATTAAGTAGCTAAAGGATGTCATCAAGAACCCAAGATCTTTCTCTCCTTCTCCTCCCCCATCCTGAGTATGTTGGCCTTTTGTCTTTTGCTCGGCACTTCCTAATCTCAAGATGGCTGCGGTTGCACCAGACATCATGTCCTCTCACATTCAACAAGAAGAGGAAGGGGCAACTCCAGGACTTCTTCTCTCACATCCATCCCTTTTTATCAGAAAAGTGAAAGCCCTCCTAGAAACCCCCAGCAGATTTCTTTTGATATCTCATTGGCCCCATGTATGTTGCTTAGACACTCTCTAATGTCTGCCTATGGTTCCTTCCTCTCTCATTTATCCAATGGAATATTATAGGAGCTACTTGTAACTTCTTTGGCTTCAATGTCTTCATTACATCTGTGGTATGAAGATTGGCCTATTCCAGTCACTTTGAAACTGTGTTTCCTGGATCCCCAGGTTTCTGAAGATGAGCTTAGGTGTCCCTGCAGAGAGAGTTAATGATAGACTGAGCCAGACTGTGGCCTCCCACTTCTGACTTGGCAAGAACACCTGCTCTTGCACCCTTCTTACAGCCTCTAGGGTTTCCTTTGAAGAAGAATTCTGCAGCTATGACTAAATGTGATTAGATGATGGTGAAGGTCTTTTGCAATTCTAAGAGTCAAAACTTTTGGACCAGGATGAGAAAAGGTTAGTAGTCCTCTCCTAAGTCCTTCGCAAAACCCTTAGGGTTTCTGCCCTGAAAACTTTACCTAATGCCTGTCTTATGCACAGGTTGGAAGAAAATTGGTTTTGTCCTCTGTCCTGAAGAGAACTTTTTCTTTTTTAAAGTGTTCTTTCTTGACAAAGAGGTGGCCTGGAGATGGACGATAAGAAGATGGGTAGCAGTTCTGACTGTTACTACTCAAAAGTGAAAGGTTAGATCTTTCCTGATCTTGTCAGGTGGAACTTATAAAATGTGCTTGCATAAATGAAAAGATTCATTTGTTTTCTCTTCTTACCCTTTTCTAACCCCCTTCCGTGTTTCTGTGAAATCTGCCAACTTTTTGAGTGGGCATTTTATATTTGATGTAGTATTTCATTTATGGTGGAAAACGTTGTGGGCTTTTAAACTTTATTAGTTAAATGCTTTGTAATCGACCTTTATGCCCCACCATGACTTTATGAAATTTTATGAATAGAAAAATACATTTAAAAAACAAACAAAAAACTGGATCTGTGCTTTCTAAGGATGACTCTTCTGCTGAATATAGCTGATATGTTTGTTTTGGAAATAGTTCCAGGAGTTTCATAGTTCACATAGCATACTGTGACATATGGACAGCTGACTGATGCTGATTCCCACCCCCTTTGATACCTGAAGGTAGGCTGCCTGGCCAGTCTTCCTGGTGCAGTATTTAAATTAACAAACCCTGGTAGGTATGAGACAAAAGGCCTAGGTACTAAGTGAGCATATGCTACCTAATGTTCTGTATTTACCTGTGTAATCTCATTTATAATGCATAACTCCTCCAAAATAAGTGTCAATCCGTTTGTAGTGGAGGACAGTGAAATATGGAAATTGTGCTATATTAAATAGCTAAGAAATGGCAGAACTGGAGCTAAAGTCTCTCTAGAACCCTGTGTATTTGCCACCCAATTGCTCTGACACTCTAAAATTAATTGGCGTTCCTTATATAAATGCAGGGGAAAGAGAATGATCAATTTGGGGAATGCATTTTTGTGCCAGATAATTTGCATATTTTAAATCATTTATGGGAGCTTATGCCATGCCTGGAGTGGAGGTTACAATATCATCCTTATTTTTTGTCTCAGCAAATTGAGGACTGAGAATTGCAGAGGAAATGGGTTCTTTAGAGGACATGTGGAAATTTTCTAAAGATGTTGGAGTAATGGTGCTACAACTAATTCTGGGTAATAGGACTTTCAGCTTGTTGTGTATTTATAAAATCCCCTGCTACCCCAAACAAAGAACAAAGTCACTAGCTTATTCCTGTTAGAGATGGCACCATATCCTACATTATCCAAAAGGGTCATGAATGCATGTCTACCTGAAGATAAAAAGTTCAGACTTTCCTCCTTTCCCACAGTCTTCCACAGTGTCTAACAAATACCTCAGCCTGCATTGGCCTAACACTGGAGCAGAAATGGAAGCATATTCTGGTGCCTGGCACGGGGTAGCTGCTCACAGGACTTCCTGTGAGCAGGTTCAGGCACTGCTGGAATAAAAACTTGGTTCCGGGGAGTGATTTGGCTCTAGCGGTTGAAAGCCTGCTTCCCACATGGGAGGTTCCGGGTTCGGTTCCCAGTGCCCCCCAAAACAGAAAAACAAACAACAAGCAAAACAAACAAAGGAACCAACTCAGGGGAATGGATGTGGCTCAGTGATTGAGCACCGGCTTCCCACATACCAGGTCCTGGGTTCAATTCCCTCCTCTCAAAAAAACCCAAAACAACAACAACAACAACAACAACAACAACAACAACAAAAACTTGGTGATCCCTCCAGTAAGGACTCACTGCACCGGCTGAAAATCTTTACATGAAATTTAAATTGATGAACAACAACATAGTGGCCTGTCCTCTCTCCCTGAGTCATAGGAGGGAATTTCTCCCCTCCCTTCTCCCTGACATCTCTCCCTCCCCCTGACATTTGTTGAGTGAATTGAATGAATAAAGAGCATTGCTGTAGATTCAGACATGTTCTTAATCTTAATCCCATTCCTGTGTGGGGTGAGCCCATTGTAAACCAGACCTTTTGAAGATTTATTTTCAGTTAAGGTGTGGCCAGCTGAATCAGGCTGGATCTTAATCCTGTTACTGGAGACCTTATAAAGAGAAAGCTATGGAGAGGAGGCAGAACCCAGAAGCCAACAGAACCCAGAAGAGAAAGGAAAAGACATTGCCGTGTAATGGAAAACCCAAAGGACCCAACGATTGCTGGCCAACCAGAATGCTGCTGCCCGTGGAGGAAGCAAGCCTTCTAGCTCTGAAATCTTGAACCAATAAATTCCCAATACTTTCAAATTTCCTTAACCTGGTTGGTTCTTGAATTAGACAGTGAATGGAGCTTTGGAAGAAAGAAAATGTAATTAATTTGAATTAACTTGACTACTTTGAATGTTTACATGTAAATAAATATATAGATTGAATTATCTCTTAAAAGAAACTTTAGGGGGCGGATGTGGCTCAAATGGTTGGGCGTCTGTCTGCCATATGGAGGGACCCGGGTTCGATCCCCAAGACCTCCCGGTAAAATAAAAATATATATAAAGAAGGCGCATGGGCTGCCAGGCTCTGTGTGCCAGTGAGCCACCAGGCCCCGGGAGCCATGCAGCAAGATGATGACATAAAAAAAAAAGGAGAGAGACAAGACGAGATGCTCCGAAAGCTCCGAAAACCAGGAGCCGAGGTGGCGCAGATGGCAGAACACCTCTCTCCTACATCGGAGGTCTTCAGGATCGAATCCTGATGAAGACTGGAGGAGGAGGATGAGAAGAGATTGGAAACAGACACAGATAATTGCCCAGCGAATAGACACAAAACAGCAAATGGGGAAGGGGGGGTTTAAAATGGATTAAGTAAATAAATAAATCTTAAAAACAAAAAACAAACAACAACAGAAAAACTTTAAAGTCCTGGAGAATATGAGGGGAAAATAAAAACAAAAAATATTCACCTACCTCCTTAATTTTTATGTGACTGGGAGTATAATTCAAAAGCCCTTTACTGCCTTTTCATGTGTTCACAGATTTTAAAAAACAAACCAACCTGAGGGCAGAAAAAGGTAGAACATATTTACTTGGTGTCTGTTATGTGTCAGGGACTGTGCTAGAAACTGTACAAATGTAAGCTCCTTTAATTCTCATGGCATTGGCCACGCTGATGAGAAACTTGAGGCTCAGAGAGGTTATGTGGGTTGCCCAAAGTGAATTCAGTAGTCACTGTGACTGAGATGTGAAACCAGGCTGGCCTGACTCAAGTCCTGTTCCTGCTTCAAAAACACGCTGTCAGTATGACTATTAGCTCATGTACTACCAAATAGCCTGTCTTAGGGATGCCATTTATAACCATTACTTCTACCCTGCACGTACTTTTGGGGGTTCCTGATCAAGTTGCTTCAAAGATGAGCCTGAACCTTCTATCCATTTTTGACGAACCTTTGCTAACTGAAACTTGCAATTTTTCTTTTTTGTTGTTGTTTGTTTTTGAATCTTCCTATTTTGAATATTGTTATGCAAAAGAATTGAAAGATAAAGGACAAATAGAATTAAGAAAGTGAAAAGATTTTGAGTTTTTTCTTGGGTCTTACATTGTTTACTGTCTTAATATATAAGTAAATTAACTAAAGTTCAGTTCACTATATATGTTTTTTCAGATATTCTATCCTGTTCATTAGAGTTTAACACTCTGATTAATTCCATATTTCCAGCCAGTTTCTTTCTTCTTAAGGGAAATTCCTATCTTTAGTCTATACCATTGTATGCTTCTTTGAGTTCAGCTATCAGATTTAGACTAATAATCCTTCATAACAGATGATGCAGTCATTTATTTTCCTCTTTCCTCTTGGTCAATCATGAAAGATTTGGTGTGATACATTTTCCTCTTATTACATCTTTTCTTGAGTCCTATAGGATTTCATCTATAGCATTATCAAAATCATTATTTTCTAGCTAATTTTCATTGAATACCTGTGATATGCTAGTGTACAGGGAAAAAATAAATACACCAAAAACTTAGAAACCCACAAAAGAATGACTGCTTGTCCCTTCAATATGATAGTGGGTCATTGTCCCACCCATGAATGATCTAATTTTCTAGGAATATGTATCTTTCTTTGATTTACTATTACTGTTAGTTAGGATATTTTATAATTTTGTAAGGTTAGATGAAACGCTATAGAAAACGGACAATGATGCAAATGATTCTTGTTTAATAGTCTAAATCTTGCCCCTTAGAAAAGATAACTCCAAAGATTTAGTTTTAATGTTCTGTAGGGCATTAACCAATTTTGTATCTGTTTTAATAATTGTGTTTCAGCATTTTTCTTTCAGTGGCAATAAATTTCTCCTCTCTTAAAATCCTTTGAAACAATTTTACCATCATGCTGGCTCCCTCATTGAAATAAACAAATATTTAGTATATGTTCCTTTCATACTTGTATAAAATGCATTGCAAAAGGCACAGTGTAGAGGTTTCACAGACATTATTCAATTCAATCTTTATATAAATCCTCTTAGGTTTATGACTTTCTCTATTGTATGTAGGAAGAAACTGAGCTTCGGAGATGTTTAAGTGACTTAACACAGGCTCAGCAGCTAGTCATGGACAGTGAAGGGTGAGTCCAGGTTTATATGAATCGAAGTCTGCTGGTGATTACACTTAAGCAAGTTACTCTGAAAACTCTCATGATTCTCACCAAGAAAAGCAGTGACAAAGTGCAGCTGTGGGCGACTCTATATTTTCGTAGCTATAACTCATTTAAGGCATACAAGGGAATATAGATTACTAAAAGGAAGAAATAAGAAAATTGCTGAGAATTACCTATTATATAATTATGATTCGATTGTGTTTCCCCTATATATTAAAAAAAAAAGTGCAAAATGTCTATGCAAATGTTTTTTACTCATTATAGCATTGGAATGATTTAACTTGGAAAGCCCCAGTCTGGTACTTCAGACCTGAGTTTGTTTATTGGGTAAATGTAGAGAAGTGGCTTAAAAATAAAGAAGTAGCAGAGGTGCTTGCTTAACATCAACACAACAAAACAAAACGATGGGGGAGGAGGAGAAGAGCGCTACAATTGCTGCAGGACTCTGGGCGAACATTGGGTCTTCATCTTTCAATATATAAACCTGTATTTCCTAAGCTTATTTTTTTTTAATACCCTACAGTGTTTCTCTCTTTTTTTTTTTTTTTCTTGAGGATCTCATAAAGCTCTCAAAACAAAAATTGGTTATAACTCACTTTACTTAAAAATCAGTATAGGAGGGGCATGCTGTAAAAACAAGTCAACAATAGGCTGCCCTACTCCAAAATTACTGGAAATGACTAGGGGAACATAATTGGTAGATGGCAGTAAGTGAGGTAAGTATGAGCCAGTCTTAAAATAAAACACACGCTCTATTTTGTGCATGATTTTTCTGTAAACCTATAACTTCTCTAAAAATAATAATACAACACACACACACTGAAATGCTGTAAAATAGGTTAAGTTGTGCCCATAATCACTGCAGTAGGTAACAGTGGGCACTCAACTGTAATTAAAACACCAGGGCTGAAATACCACAGGCCATGGCAGCCATCGTAGCAAACTCTGTCCCTGAAAACACTCTAGTAACCTGGATGAATATAAATCCACTAGGGTCCCAAATATATGAGGTTGGGAAATTGGTCTTAGATGTGGAAGTGCTGAGTTACCAACACCAACTCTTCTTACATTATGGATTCTGATTAAAGGCACCACCATCCTTATCCACTTAATCCAGAAGCTCCCTGGACTCTTCCGATACTCTCTTCTCTACTTCTCACACTCCCACAAAATCCTGTGGCTACTACACCTTGGTTTCTGTAGGCTCTGGTCCCTGTTTTCTCCATGTTGATATACACCCTTTTCAACATCCGGTCTGGGGGATGACTGCAGTTGTGTCCTCACATCTATCCTTGTGTACTTCCTTCTATTCCCTCCTTTTCTTCCCCTTCTGTAGGAGGCTTCCTCAGAATATTGGATCTTGCCACTTGGCTTCGGATCCTCCTGTGGCTTCCCATGGTTTAGGGGACTAGGTGCAGATTCTTGCTGAGCCTCGAAGGCCTTTCTGATCTAGCCTCTGCCTGCCTTGTTGTCCAATCTCTCCTCTCCTGTAGCTCACCTCTGCTCCAAATCTGACCTATGTACATCTGCTTTCCATCTCCTAAAGAGGTGAGACTGTGTTGAGTTATTCCTTCTGCTGGCTTACTTCCCTTTCATCCTCAAGCATCTCCTTCTCAACACTGTACTGTGACTGTTTATAATATTTCTGTAAAGGACTGTGCTTTCCTTTGAGGCAGGGCAGTGTCCTATATGTGTTGGTGGCCTTGTGTCTAACAGGAGAGGCTCTCCATAGATGTCTTTCTGTGGCATGAATGAATGAGTGATTGAAATGGCACCCTTCCTGTATGAAGAAATTAATGCAGCTTACCTCCATTTGGCTATGGAAAATTTATGTGAGTGGGACTTAAGATATTCTGCTGTTTGTCCACAAAAGCATCATAATTTCTCTTCTGTCCTTTCCAGCATTTTATCCCATCTCTAAATCAACCTGATTGTCATCACTCCAAGTCCCTCCAAAGAAGGGGCACAGCATAGAGCGAAGAGAAGGTACAGACCAAGATATGCTCAAGGCCCTCATTAGCTCATCCTGTCCTCCAGTTAGGCTGACCAGTCTTTGTGGGCTTGTGGGGATATGAGCATATTAAAAACAAGCTTGGGAATGGATGTGGCTCAAGTGGTTGAGCTCCCGCCTCCCACATGAGAGGTCCCGGGTTTGGTTCCCAGTGCCTCTTGAAAAAGAAAAATGAACAACAAGCAAAACAAATGAAAAAACCAACTTGGGAAACCTGATGTGGCTTAGTAACCACTAAGCACTGGCTTCCCACATATGAGGTCCTGGGTTCAATCCCTGGTCCTGGTACCTCAAAAAAACAAAAACAAAACCCCCCAAAACCAAGGTGATGTAAAAATGAACATTCTCAGTAACAGGACAGTTCAAAACCATCATGTCCCACCTGATAGGACACAAGGAGATGCATGCAGCATCACTTTTGGGTGATATTCCTGCCAAAGAGGCAAAGCCTGAATCTTAACAGAGGACAAGTCAGACAAACCCAAATTGAGAGACAGTATACAAAATAGCCAGCCTGTAATCTTCAAAAATGTCAAGGTTAGAAAAATCAAGGCAAGACTGAGGAAATGTTTTAGAATGAAGGAGTCTAAAGAGACCTAACTAAAAGCTCTGTGTCTTTCTGAACTGGATCCTTTTGCTATAAAGTACGTTGGGGGCATTTGGTGAAATTTGAATGGCGTCTGAAGAGCAAATGTCATGTGTGTCAAGTGTTCATTTGATCATGTCACTGAGAATGGTATTCCTTGTTGGAAATACATACCAAAATGTTAGTTGGTCATCAGGTTGGCAGGCTACATTCAAGTAGTTCAGGAAGAAAGGTTTCTTTTTTTTTTTTTTAATTAAAAAATTTTTTTTAAACTTTATTTTGTACATTTAATAATTGAAAATATAAACAATTAAAAATAAAAAGTAAACACAGATGAATAAATACATACATTTCTCAATTAAATGTACTGGAACATATACAATTTTTTTTTAATCAAACAATATGTTACACAGTATATTTGGTTCATAGTAACACAATCATACAGTATTTGTCCTTTTGTGTTTGACTTGCTTCGCTCAGCATAATGTCCGGCAGGTTCATCCATGTTGTCATATGCTTTACGACTTCATTTCAAAAAGGTTTCTTGTACTGGAGTTGCAGGTTGGTTTTGCTTTTTTGTTTGAATGGGGGGCGGGGGTTGGTGGTGACAAAAGGATGGTGAAGCTGAGGGGCATGGCTAAGGGAAAATGTGTTCCCTGTCTCAACAGTCCTCACCAGGTGGCCTTATTAACACCTGCAGTACAGATCTGAAAACAGGCTCAGAAGACAGAACTGCAAGCTCCAGGAGAGCAGAGGACTGTCTCTCAGGGGCAGGTGCAATTAGCCAAGCTTCCAGGGATGCCAATTTGATAACTAACTGTGAGAAATATAATCAAGGCCACTGGCATTCTTTGACTAGCAGATTTGCTCCCTGTAGGCAAACTTCCAGGGACACAGAGTTTAACGAGGATTGTGCCTAGTAAATATGGAATCCCAGTTGGAGGGGCAGTCCAGAGGCATCCAACTACGGGAGCCTGAATCCTTTGTCCTCCATGGGGGGCTCTTATACTTGGCAGTGGAATGTGGAGGCTCCCCTCCCTTGGATAGAGCTTGGGTGGGCTCCCAGGCTCCCAGTTTTTGTCTGCTTTCATGGTTGAGCACCTCTCTGCTTCTGACTGATGTGTTCTTTCTTTAGATATGATAATAGCCTCAGTCAGGTCATCATTATCAAGTTCTGCAGACATTAGAGCCTTGTGGACTCTAACTTCTTTGCAGGCCTGTGATTCTGTGTTGACTTTTTCTGGATTGATTGTGTTAATCAACTCTCAGAGGCACATGTTTTGTTCAGCTTCTTTAAAGAGCCTCATCACTCCCTCGTACCACCGCAGAGACCACTGGCCATGTGGGAACTTGGCTTAGATAGAGGCTAAATTCTACAGCAGAAACTTCCCACTTTCTAATTATTTATTTGTTTTAGAGTCTGGAGCCACATTAAAGGAAGGAAAGTTTTTTTTTTTCAAAGGTTTACCATCTTAAGCAAGAAATATTCTATTATCCCTAATGTTCTTTAACTTTCTTAGACTGCAGACTTACTTTTAGAGATTTTGCTAAAATAGGTATTTTTTTCCCTTTGAAAACAGTGTACCTCCCTGCTGTGAGCCAAAGGCACTCAATTCCTTGGTGCAAAGTTGACACAAGGGTTGCTGCAGGTGTGTGCACTGAGATAATAATTCTCTTTCTACACCCTGAGTGCTCTCTCAGGGGTGAGACTCCTTCATCTGAAGAATTTGTTGTCCTTTCTTGCACACGTGGCCATTTCTTCTCTGGGACCCTTTAGGACCCCTGGGTACAAAGCCCTGGGAATCCTTGTCCCAAATGGCGCCTTTTGTAAACTCCATTTGTCCCCTGAGGGCATACCCTAACATTGAGGCTCTTGAGTGTCAGATCCTATCTTTTTTTTTTAAAGATTTATTTATTTATTTATTTATTTATCCCCCCCTTGCTGCTTGTGTTTTGCTGTGTCCATTCGCTGTGTGTTTCTTCCGTGTCTGCTTATCTCCCCCTTGCTCCTATCTTTGAGCAGATGCTGAAACCTGAAGTCTGGGCCGGAAGGGGATGGATGTGGCTCAAATGGTTGGGCATCTGTCTCCCATATGGAGGGACCCGGGTTCGATCCCCAGGATCTCCTGGTAAAAAAAACCAAACACAAAAAAACCCACACATACTGAAGTCTGTGCTGGGAGGGTGCTGTGTGGCTCAGGGGTTAGAGATGGTATAAGAGGGCCCGGGTTTTCCCTGAGTAAGGCAGGACTATGCATCCTGTCTGACAGAAGAAACTCTGTCTTCTTCTTCAATGAAAGGTTAGATGGTTTGTGTTTTTATTTTTTTGTTTAGTTTTTGTTTGTTTGTTTGTTTTTGAGGTACTGGGGCCAGGGACTAAACCTGATGGGCTCTTATGAGTTGGTTTTTTCTTTTGTTTACTTGTTTGTTTTGTTTTTGCTTTTAGGAGGTACATGGGAAGCAGGCGCTCAACCATTTGAGCTACATCTGCTCCGCTAGATGGTTGTTTTGATTTTTAGAACAGGAAGTTTATATATGGACTGGCCCACATTGATCCAATAGAGTGGCCCTCAGTTTAGGATAATTTCATATTTTATTCTGTCCTTTGCTGTCCCACTGTAAGGCCTTTCATACAAATGCTCTTATAAATAATAACCACTCCTTTTCCAGAACATGCCTTGGCTTAGAATTTCTATACTGTGGGTATTGAATCAAAGGGGAAGTCCACCTTAGGTTACTGTGTGGTCAGTTTGGGGATGGAGCAGCAGCATTTACACGGGCACCAGGTCAGCTGCTGAGTCCTGGCCTGGCCACCCATATTCCATGGCAGATGTTGTCCTCCCATCTAAAACTGCTCCCTCGTAAAGAGCGTAAGACCCTTAGCACCTGATGGATAGAGCAATAGCTAGGAGAGTGAGGCGCTGCGTGCCCACAAGGCTCAAAGAACAGAAATGTGTATGTGTAGTGAAAAAATAACACCTAACATAAAATTCACCTTTTAAACGATTTTAAAGTGTAAAATTTAGTGGCATTTAGCACACTTAAAATACTGTGCAAACATCACCTCTATCTAGTTCCAGAACAATTTCATCATCCCAAAAGGAAAACTTGTACCTATTAGCAGTCACTTCCCGTTTCCCCCTTCCTGTAACCCCTGGCCACTACCAATCTGTGGTATGTCTCCAGAGATTTGCCTCTTCTGGATATTTCATATAAATGGCATCATACCATATTTGTTCTTTTGTGTCTGGCATGTTTCACTTAGTCTAATGTTTTCAAAGTTCATCCATGTTGTAGCATATATCAGAACCTCATTCCTTTATATGGCTAAATAATATTCCATTGTATGGCTATACCACATTTTGTTTATCCATTCATTTGTTGATGGACACTTGGGTTATTTCCACCTTTTGTATATTGTGAATAATGCTGCTATGAACATCACTGTACAAGTATCTAAGTCCCCTGTTTTCAATTCTTTTGGGTATAGATCTAGGAGAGGAATTTCTGGATTATATGATAATTCTATATTGATCTTATTAGGGGGGAAATGTGGTTTTCATTTACAAACAATACAAAGCAAAACCCTATATGGGGGAGCAGAGGTAGCTCAGTGTTTGAGCACCTGCTTCCCATGTGTGAGGTCCTGGCTTCAATCCCTGGTACCTCCTGAAAAACAAACAAACAAAAAACAAAAATCCTATATGAAGCCACAGCTCTGGAGTCTTTGCCCTTTATTTGACTTTTGCTGTAATGAGTTCTAAACTCACCGTGGACAAGTGAAAGGGATTAGAAACAGAAACACCTGAATTGCAGGTGTGTTCAAAGCAGGTAGGGCCTGCGGTCTGCTCAGGGACCTGTAAGTTTCACTTTCATTCTGCACTCAACCCCTCCCCGGGCCTTCAGGCATCTGGGAGTCAGAAAAAAAAGAGGGGTGTACCAAGAAATATGCTCCTTGTAGTATCCTACTAAGCTGTGCCTTCATCAGTCAGAGTTCTCACTTGATGGAAAGCATTCTGCTGCCTCCGCTTCTGTCAGGCGTTCCCCTTGCTGAAGGCACAGGGGCTTGATGTGAACCTGATCCCTTTCCGTGCAAGTGGCTTGAGGCTGTCAGCTGCATAGGGAAATGCTCCCCATAATGGGCTTCCGGTCCCCGCTCCGTCAAGAGGCAGGCGTGCTGCTCCCAGTGACAGCTGCAAAATACAGATTTATGGTAGGGCCCTATTTCTGAATTGCAATTACCATTTGAGTTTCAAAACGGTCTACATTTCCATGTCTATGGTGCATTTTTACAACTTGCCACTGTGATAACCTATATACAGCACCCTATGGGTAATATTTCTAACAAAATGATTTGCAGAACAGAAGCACAAGTGAGGTATACTTAAGGCTTTGCTCTTTGGGGACTGCAAGTGCTGGGGAATCTGCGCTGAATTTCAAGAGGTGAGAAAGACAGGCGGGATGGGGAAGGTGTTGAGTTGTTGGAAGCTGAGTGCCATGTGCAGAGCTATGGGAAAGAGGTATTTCTGTTTACAGTGATTTTCAGAGAGCTGTTCTCTCTAATGAGGGTTGCACATGACTAGGTGTTATAAAGGGTCTTGGGACCCTATGCTTTGTGTTTTATGCATACCCATAGGTGGAGAAAGAAGCATTTGTTCACTTGAGCTCTTGACAGTCTATCTGCCTTGGTTGCCTTGGATTTACTATTGTAAGAGCAGGATTTGGGCATCTGGAGAGCTGCATGTACCCCTCCTGAATGCAGCCCAGGGGGTAGCAGGATGACAGGTGAATCTTCCAATTTGACAATTCATAACTCTTAGAGACTCCGGCCTGCTTGAGATGTTTTTGTGGTGGATTTAAGT
>JAQZBX010002964.1:49039-68229 GCA_029593785.1 Cabassous unicinctus
TTTTTTTTTTTTTTTTTTCTCTTTGCCTGCTCATTGTTTTTACTCGTTATTTGTTTGTTTTCTTTAGGAGGCACCGGGAATCAAACCCAGGACCTCCCATGTGAGAGGCAGGCACTCAACTGCTTGAGCCACATCCACTCCCTGCCTTTTTTAAAAACAAAACCTCCCTTTGAAATTTGAAAGTCATTTTCTCCACACACGAAGAAAAGATTTTATGGTGCTAGTTTGCTTAATGTGGACTGGTTTTATTTTGGACTCTTTGAAACCCAGCGTGAAGGCTAAAATTCTACGATGTGAAGAAGTAAACAGGAAAGGAATTGCGGGGTTTGGGTTGTGCCAAATTAAAGTGACAAGGTACAGATAACAGGGCACAGCCGTCCCCACAAATTAGTCCTTTCTAATTTGCTGCTGTGGAAAGTAGTGTTTTTCTGTTGCATTGTAATTTCTTTCCATAAATTAAAGTTTAAAAAAGAAAGTCTAGTTTGTTCAAAGGAGAAAAACCTGAAAACCGTGAGCCTTTCAGGATTGAAGTGGCCCATGGAATAGTGCTTGTGTTCAGGGAATTGTTTGAGGAAGTACGGCTTAAAGAAAAAAAAAAAAGTAAACTACGTGGTTTTATTTTTAGAAGCCACATTTTGGGTGTGTTCGGTTATTTGGTGTGCTTTTAAAATGTATCATTTTCCAAACCTTTTGTTGAAGTTTAAATTTTGTTTCGTGCGGTCTTGTCTGTAAGTAATGTACCACGTCATCTACTAAATGCATTTCTGATGGATGAACCAGTGAAGAAGGCCAAGATGACTTTCTCCAGCTTCTGTTTAGTTCTAGGCAGTAGCTCGATATTGGTGGGGAGGCATGGTGACATTTGGCTTCCCTAACCACAACATGTCCTGCCCCAAATGATAATATTCCTTTCCTCCAATCTCAACTTCTTAGAGCGCTGAAATGTTGTCTTTCTCCAAACTGTGGTCTGATGTGAGTGATAATATTTACAGAAAATCAGCTACATAAATCATAGAACAAAATCCGGGTTTATTTATTATGGCCCTGTGAAAAATTGCCGTTTTTCATCATGATCATTTATCTTTAGCATTTTAGTTTCTATGGGTCTTTGCTCAAAAAGGGACCTACAACCCCTACATCAGATCGTTCAATCCTCTGCTGCCACTTTTACCCTCATATTAGGCTTTTGTTATTCATCTGTCCTCCTAATCATAGCTCATTTTACACTCAGACTTTTAAAGCTGTGTTTCCCAAAGTGTGTCCCACAGGTTAGTAGTAGATGTGATGTTTAAAGAATTCCATAAGTCAAATTTGAGAAACATTGGGATAAACAAAAGTCAAGCAGATTGCTTTACCAAAGGTCTTTTCCAGGTCTTTAATATACAAATGTGCATTGTGCATTTCCAGGACAGTGAGTGGGAGAGGTATCTGGATTCCTACTGGAGTATGTTCAGAAGGACACCCCTTGGAGACATTCCTTCAAAGTTTGACTCTACCTGTCACCCTAGGCTTGAGTTCAGTACCTCAGACTTCCTTCAGGAAATGGCCAGGACCACATCCTTAGCTCCAGAAGCTTCTTAGCCAAATTCTTCTCTGATCCTTTCTGTATTGCAGATTCGTTCTTTATTAGGCTGTGTGTGGTAGTTCCCCAAGGACTTTCTTTCCCCTTGACCTGGAGTATTGATTTCTAACGCTAGCTGCACATTGGAATCATCTAGGGAGCTTACAAAAATAACAATGCCCAGGTCTGGTTCTCACCCCAGACCAATTAATTTAGAATCTCTGGGAATTGAGTTCAGTTTTTTTTTAATTAAAAGCTTTCTAGGTGATTCTAATGTGCATTCAGGGCTGAGAACCACTGAAGGAAGCAGGGGCTAAACTGTGTGTGGAGGAGTGGTGGAGGGTGGGGGAAGCACCAGCCAGAATTCATCAGGGGATGGTGGATACCTTGATGAAAGCAAAGAACACTTGGCCTGGGAATCTCCAGACCTGTGCTTAATCCCTAGACTACCCACTTACTTGCTGAGACTGTGAGCAAGTAATTTTGCTGCTGTGGACTGCAGGTTCCTCATTTATACATTTGGGATGATAATGACTGCCCACTGAGGCTGCTGGAGGGTGCAATGAGCTGCTCTGTATGAAGGCATTGAGGCTAGGGCTTGGCCTGGTTCAGTAAGAAATGGAGATGATGAGCCATTAAAGACCATCAGGGTGTACCAGGGTTCCTTTTCCATGAGGCAACCCATCTCTCCAAGCCTTTTCTCAGTGCCTGTGCTACCTTATGCCCATTTTCCAAATCTATCCCTGGATTCCCCCCTCCATCCTCACCCATAACAATTGCAGCCTTCAACGTGATACCAAAGCAAAGGAGACCTGCTTTCTTGTCTGTATCCCCACTCTTCACAAGCAAAATAACATTGGTTAAGAAAGTGTGTTTATTCCTTAAGGAAAAGTGGGCTCCCAGGGCCAGTGATGAGGTCACACGACAGTGCGCTGCAGACGCGTCCTTCATTCGCCAAGTCATTCCTAGGGAAGAGCAGGCAGCTAAAACACAGCATCCGAAACACTGCCCGGGGCTGAGGCCTTAAGTTAATAGGTAGCTCAGCCTCCTGCCCCTGGGTCTCCGGATCCTGGCTCTGAATCAGAATCTTCTGTGGAGCGGTTCATACTAGGCATGCTTGCTGGCTTGGGGTCTCTGGGGTCTCTGGGGTTTGGACCTGGCATTTGTAGTTTAAAAAGCTTTCACAGGGCTTTTGATGCAAGGACAGAGTTGCCACTACCCCTCCTTGTTCTGTGCGGGTGTTTGTTTTGGTTTTTTTCTTTTGAGGTAAAGGGGCCAGGGATTGAACCCAGGACCTCATATGTAGGAAGCTGGCACTCAACCACTGAGCCACATCAGCTCCCCCCAGCCTGTTTTGCCACAGGGAAAGTTCAGTGCTCATTCATGTATTTGTTTAACAATGATGATTAAGTTTTAATACGTGCCAGGCCCTCTTCTGGACACTGGGCATGCAGCAGTGAGCCAAACATTTGTGCCCTCATGAGCCTTCTCTTTTCATTGGTGATCCAGGAAATAAACAAGTCAGCCAAAGCCTGTGATGATGTCAGACTCTGAGAAGCACCATCCAGAAAGTAAAGCAGGATAGATGGTGGGAAGGGCAGGCAGCGCCATTTTAGCTAGGGTGTCAAGACTTGCTTCCCCAGGGAGGCCATGTGTGAACACAGAGAGGAGGGAGTGAGCCACTGAGGAATTGCGGAGCCCGTTCCAGGCAGTGGCATGCTGTGTGCTTGGCAGACTGGGGAAGAATAAACCTTGTCTGGAGTACAGGGAGAGACTGGGAATGAGTAGCAGAGGGGCCAGAGGCCAGACTATAGAGGCTTATGGGTCATGTGTAGGACTCTGAAGGCTTTTCTAAGCGTGGTGGGATGCTTTGGGCAGGGGAGTGACGTGATCTGATTTGTGATTATAATGGATCATTCTGGAAAATCTACTGTGGTGAGAAAGACTAAGGCAGGAGATGAACTAAGAGCTAAAGTCTTTTAGGTATTGTCTAAAGAGCAACTACAAAAGGCTTGTGCATATGCTGCAGGTAAAATATTAAGTCAAACCTTTAAAATAATTCCTAGACAATGTTTATTATGCCTAGAGCTTAAAAGCAAAGTGTGGAATGTATAATTTTTGTACATTGTCACATAATTCTGTATATTTTCAGATATGATGTTTGCAACGATATTTGAATGTGGTCACAAGTTCACAAAATTTGTGCACATTTTTATTCATGTCTTTTTTGTATGTGCACTACTCTTGCTAGTTTTATTACAAATCAGAGTGAAAGAAGTAATTTGTTGGGGTCAGACTTCTGAAGCAGCCTGTCAAGTAGATTTAGAATTCAGTGTTTTCCAGACAAATAACCAAATAGAAAATTTCTAATTTTTCTGCTCTCTAATTATTTCCCTCACTCTTGTTTAGAGATGTTGTGGCTATTCTAATGACTTGTACTTTTTATTTGCATTTGTATCACTTCATTAATCTTGTTGGAGTCTAGTAATTAAGTGCACACATTAGCATCTCAATCATTCGCATTTGTTTTCAGTCTGTGTTACCAAAATAGGTATGGGCACTCAATAGACTATCTAAGCAGTGTATTCAATACCACAAGTAAAACATAGCAGATGCCATCAAAAACCTAGGTAGGTTTTTGACTCAAGTGGTTAATCTCCCGCTTCCCACATGGGAGGTCCCGGGTTCAGTTCCTGATACAAAAACAAACAAGTAAAACAAATGAAAAAATCAACTCAGGGGAGCAAATATGGCTCGGTGGTTGAGCACCAGCTTCCCACGTATGAGGTCTGGGGTTCAATCCCCAGCCCCAGTACCTCAAAACAACAACAAGGAAAACCATATGTAATTTAAAACTTACTTTCAATATTTTAAATGTTGCCTAAAATAATCTACCCTTAGGCACTTTTCCTATAACATGCATTATAAGATAAGTATTAAGAGGGCTAGAAACATTATACTCAGTAATAAAAGGAAAAATTAAAGAAGCACAAAATAAAAGTGGCCTCCTCCAAATCAGATCTTTAAAAATGTAACAAAAAATGCAGACAGTGCCAACTATATAAGTGAATCATTTGTAAAGCATTTTGAAATTTTTGCATCAAATGCCCTATACCTTAAATGAGTAATGACAAGTAAGAATTCATGAACTTGCCAGGCAGACACCATCGTAACCACATGTTCAAAGTTGGTGTGCCCATTAATGGGACAAACCCATGACATATGCCTTCCGATATGATGCAGAGCTTCAATTCTGTGATATATCTGCCCCAAATCCATGACTAAGTCTTAGGGTGAGGAGTCATTAGAAGGACCCAGAAGAAGGGACAGTCTACAGAATAACTTTCCTTTACTCTTCAAATATGTCTAGGTCTTGAAAGACAAAAAAAGGCTCAGGAGCTTTCCCAGATTAAAAGAGGGTAAAAGAGACATGACAACTAAATGCGTAGCGGTCCTGAACCAGGGAAACAAATTCTTTTCTCTTTTGCCATAAAGTACTTATTGGGACAGTTGGTAAAATTGGACTATGCCCTGTAGATTCGATAATAGTATATCAGTTTTAATTTCATGATTTTGATCATTGCATTATGATTATGTAAGAGAATGTCCTTGTTCCTAAGAAACACACATTGAAGTATTTGTAAGTAAAGGGGCCTCATGTCTGAAACTTACAGTTCAGAAAAGATAACACGAGAGAGTTAAAGCAAATGTGGTAAAATGTTAATATTTGGGGAATCTGGATGAAGAACATGCTTCATGTTTGTTTTAGAAATTTTATGTAAGTCTGAAATTATTTCAAATTATGAATTCTTAAATTGAGTTTTGGAGACAACATTTTATTTTCTTCAAAATTTCAGAACTGCCTCCAGCCTAGTGGTTTCTAAATAGTAGGAAGGAGATGACCTTTTTTTTTTTTTTTTTTTTAAAGTAAGGAAGTATTTTTTTGAGATTGCCTTAACTTTGTATCTACTAGCTAAAAATATTTCACACATTATCTTTTATCCATGGAGCAATGCCAAAAGAGTCAGAATAAAATGGACTGCTAGAAAGTATTTCTTTTCAATGCATACATCACCAAATTCTTATATAGAGAAAACTAATGTATAATTGAAAATATTTATACTGTCAAAACTTGCAGGGGGATCCCCACCCTTATTACTGAATATTTTTTATAAGAGGAAATAAAATTTTATTAAGAAGTGAGAAGTTTGCAGTAGAGGGTATTTCCTGAATGGTGAGAATGATCAAGGACTGGAAACTTGTTGAAGATTGTCTCCATTCCTGTGGAATCGAAAGAGGGGTGGATGCTGGATTTCTTATGGTTTAGATGCCAGTCTTCCTGTACCTTGGTTTATGGAGAGTTCATGTGTTGACTGTCAAAAAACATTTACATTCTCATGTGTTGACATTGTGAAATCAGCCATTGGTATTATAAGTAACTTGTGAATTGTCCATTAGACACTTAAGCAATAGTAGATAGCAACTTCTTGCAGCTTAACTTTTTAGTAGTCCAGGGTTGCAGATTGCTGCCTACTTTTATACAGACTTATGTCTAGTACATGAAGAAGAGTTTTGCCTCTTGCATTTGCTCCTAGAACTTTGGTAAACTGGTAATGCAGGAATTTTGATGATCATGACCAACCTAACTGGAGTAATGATACCCTGTTTTAGAAAGGGCAGTCCTTTTCTTGGTAATATTGGTCTAATGAAAGGATGTAGGCTCTGAAGTTGGACCTTATCTAAGATCTGTCTTCACTCAACAGCAGCTGTGTGACCTTGGACCTTTAACATCTCTAAATCTCAGCTTTAAATCTCAGCTTCCTTGTAAGTCAGGTTCCCGTACTCCCTATCATAGAGTCCAGGAGAGTGAACGTTTATGACAGTATAAGAGAGGTGCGGTAGGGACCGTCTCTGAAAAGGAAGATCAGAAGATAAACTTGGGTTTACCTTGAGAAGACCTATCCAGGTGGAGAGTGAGTTAGGAAGACCTTGGCAGCTGGAAAATCGTGAATATGGAGAAAGTGATGCAAGGTTAAGGATCCATGTTAAGGATTCCAGGAGCAATGGGAATCCATTGAGGGACTTCAAGGAGAAAAGTGAGGTGATATTTTAAAAGTTCTCTGTATTGTAGGAATTGGGAGTGGAGGGATGGTCAGGTTACTTATGGGGACCAGTTATGAGGCCATTGCAGAAGTCTCAGCAGATGTGATAGTGGCAGTAGAGGTAGAAGGGGGAAGGTAGGTTTAAAACAGATACTTAGGAGGTTTAATCTGTCAGTCTTGAGGATGAAGATGGATATACAGATTGAGAAAAAGAAAAGAGCTATCAGGAAAGATTTCTAGATTCTTGAATAGAGGTACCGTTTCTGAAAGGAGAAATGTTAATAGGAATTTAAAATAATATCTCTCTCTCTCTGGATTTAAGGGTGTTGGCTTGAAACATGGTCACAGTTGTTTCATTTTCCATATCAACTTTCTGCATACCTACTTGCACAGGTTAGTCAGAAGTTCAGTTAACACTCCCATCTCCTCAGTTTTGCTGCTCTCTGCAAACTTTAGCAGTTTACCTGGTCTGAGGATTCTTGACTGCTTCCCGATGCTGCGAGGAAAGAACTGGGGCCCTGGCCTGGTCCAGATCCTCATGCAGGCCATAGCGTGCCCCAGAATTAGGCTTCCAAGTTGCAGCTCTTCAGTGTTCACTCCTGAGCTCGGCTATAGCCCTCCACGTATCCACCCCTCGCCTTCATGCCTGGGATTGCAGAGGCTTTCAGCTGAAGCCAAACCATGAGCTTGACTAACCCATCCAGATAAACCTCCAGATCCTGTTTCTGAACCTGGGCTATGCTTCTGACCTCACCTTCTATTCTTTGAGACCCTGGTTTCCTTTCCACTCCCAGTCCATCAGAGGGCCTAATTAAGTTGAATGTCTAAAGGATGGGGCTCTTGATCCCTTCTCTTCCCAGAAGCACCTTCTGACCTTATGCAAATGAATCCATCTTCTCCCCAGTGATATGCTCTGCATACTAAGGAGTACTGAGAGGGGCAACCCTTCTCACAGGGGTATCTGTTTACCCTTCATTTGCATAACTGAGTGGGGCCAGTCTGTTGATGCATCCCAAAGCCAAGAAGATCTGCTGCAAGTGACTTATTTTGTCTACCCCAAGATAGATGCATGGCCTGGTTGCTTCCCTTTCTTAAATGCTTACCACACTAGGCAGATATGGAGGTTTTTAATGAATAGTTAATTAAGGGATGTTGTGAATCACAGGTTCACAGATTTCTCTTTGACTTTTTGATCTTTGCTAATTGAAAATGATTAAACAACAGTGGGCCTGTGACCAAAGGTATAATCCTTATCCTTGCTAAGTTGAGTTGCTGCAGCCCTTTCTTCTGGGCTGCATGAATCATGCTTTTTGACTAGGAAAACTTTAATATTTGTTTACTGGTTCATAAAAGCAGGAAGCTTTCCCTTTTTTCCAATTACCATTTTTTTGCCAGAGTTTCATCCAGAGGAGTGTTACCCTGTTAAGAAGTGATTGTGTCTCCTTTTGACCACTGTTATGCTTCCAAGGAGAGGAAATTTTAGAGGAATCAGGGAGATGGGAACTAAGACCAAAAAAGTATTATGTAGAAGTTCTAGGTAATTTTAAGTAATTAACTAATGCCCTTTCTAACTGGCTATTAGTAGAGATGCTTTGGAGAAATGGGAGCTAGACCCAAATGGCTGCACAACATTAGGAAAGCTTCAGCCTCCCCCTCCTCCTCTTTCCTTCCCTGAGGCAGCTTGAGTGTCCCTGGAGCAGTGGCATACGGGTCCTTTATGGCCAGTTTCCATTCTGATCAGTCGTTGCCCACCCTGTACTGGCGTTTATTATTTTAAGTATGATTTCAGTGTATAATAAACTAGAGCTCTTGAGCCAGAGCCAGATTAGCTCTTTGGGATTCATGCATGGTGCCCACGTCCCATGTATAATTATAATTTAAAACAATCATAAAATAAGTGTGAGGAAGTCCAACACAGTGCATATTTTCCCATGATGATGGCTTCAGTGATTTTAGAAATATTAAATAGCAAATTATGTTTTATTTTCTCCTTGATTGGCTGCTCCTGTTTTGCTGATGCTTTAAGTGTCAACATTTCTTAAGCTCAGAGTGGGCTTCCCGAGACAGGAGGGAAAGGAAACTATTGGGAATTATGGATTGGTTCCCTTTACATTTTGAACTTCAATCAGTAGTTGCATTGACTTAAAGTGTGTAGAAATTGTTTGCACAGCCATTAAGTGTTTATGATAGCATGTTGAGTCATTTAGAAGAAAAATACTGCTAAATTAAAAGAGCACCATGAACAGATAAGTCTTAGACTTCTTTTAATGGAAAAATAAAGCAAAATACTCAACAGAGGTATTTACCACAAGTGTCTAAATTGATTAAATGACCACGTTTGCATATTGGCCTAGTTTAATTCTTTGGCTTTCTGGTAAATAAGTGTGCCTTGCCCAAAACAAACTTTCCCTAGTGCCATCTTCACCCGATCCTGCCTCCTGCTGTACCCTGACATATGACTGGCTAAGCAGATGTGGTAGTGGGATTTCAGGCGGAACCATCTACTTGCCCTGGGGGCTCCTACCCTGGGGGCTCCTGCCCTCTCGGTATCCACGTGGTGTCCGTGGGTGACTTTTGCTAACATGGGGGCTTTGGTGGGAAGAGCAGAAGGCCTCAGGAATGGGGTTTGTTCTAGTTTCATTTACAATCATTAAAAACTGGCTTGCCTAGAAGAGATGTCTCATGATAATGGCTTCCTTCTGCTCTGAGCCAGGTTGAAAAGAAAGATAATTATGAAAAAGAGTGATAAAGAGAAGCCCCAACTGACAGCTCCTTAATTGAGTGAGGGATTTATCTTGAAACACAGCTGAAGACACCCATTAAATGTGTAAACTAGACTGAAGGGATTGGCAGAAGGGAGACTGATCGTTGTTTATTGAATTATTGCATTTTTATTAGTTTCAGATATACTTGCATATGTTTCATTTAGCCCTAGGGGGGGAAAGTAGAGTTTATTAGTAGAATTCAAAGTTATAAAAAGTGTTAGTTAAATTGCTATAGCTTCAAAAATGAGATATGTAGGTTAAGGGTGGATAAAAAGAGAAATCTATGGAAAACTCTATTTGGACCTGCCTGACTTTGTGAACTTAGGAAATAAAACATAATTATCATTTCCTGAACATTTATTATGTGCCAGGGACTCATCTAAGCACTTGACATCCTTTAATCATCACACAACCCAAAGAGGAGTCAGTACCACCCCCATATTACAGATGGAAAAACTGAGACTTGGTGAAGTGAAGGGATTTGCCCAAGGTGACCCAACCAATTAGGGACAGAGCTGGATTCAACCTAGGTGCCCTGACTGCCAGAGCTTGTGGTCTTTACTCTTTGCTATGTTTGTTACCTCTTGGGAGCCACATCACTTAAATTCTGGTTTGTTTCCCTTTCTTAAAATGTGGAAACAGGACTAGATGATTGATAATAAATCAGAGAGTTTGGAACTTTTCTTTCTTTCTTTTTTTTTTTTTTTTCCCAACTGAAATTGAACAGAGCCAGTGTTCATCATATACTCACTGCTAAAGGTCAAGTGAATGATTAAAGGCTAATTACCAGAAAGTTTTGTAGCAATTTAAGTCATTTCATGATCTTAGTCTTTGGCAAGGATTTTTATTTTTTATTTAGTTTTAGTAACAGGGGCATAGAAAGATGGTATTTCTGTGCCTACATCTCAGTTGCTCTTTCATTTCTCTCTGTCTGTTGTCTCACTGGAGCTTCTAAAGAATCAGGTGACAAGCCAACAAAATTCATCTCTAGGTAACGTATCAGGAAAGTGATGACTAAATGCAGGGGTGAGAGAGAGGAGGGAGGGTCAGCCAAATAATGAGAAACACTCGGGTGATTTGGCGAACCAGGAAGATACTGCAGTAATTCTATGCTGTTCAAATCTGGAAGTTATTAAGTGCTGTGTAAATGGAATATGTAAGGTAAAAAAAAAAGATTCATTCATTAGCAGATCATAGATTCCTCCGTATCACAAGAATTTCCCTAAGACATAGTAACTTAAATATATATAGGAAAGTTTAAATGTCTTCCATTATTTACCAGTATAGGAACTCCTCATTCTTTTTCTTATTGTGCTGGAATTTGGTGCTTCACATAAGTGTATATTCCAGGTAAATAAGTGCCAAAACTTTAAATTTGTATTCTAAATAATTTAAGATGACGTTTTGAACTGTTTAGAAGTATTCCATATAGGCAATTGAGTATATATAACATATATGTATTGTTTAACAAAGAGTAATAGGATGAATACCCACATATCTAACACCCTGCTTAAAAACTAGAATATTACCAGTACTTTGAAATCCTGTTCCCTCCCAGTCCCTCCCTCCCTCAGCCCAGTAAACATCTTGAATATTTTATTATTACTTTTTTTCTTTATGGTTGCATATCTATAAATAATATATTTTGGAGCTTCATGGAAATGGAATTTTAAAAAAATTAATTCTTCTGTGACTTGCTTAACCTTAACATGATGTTTCTGAGTTCACCCACGTTGATGGGTGTAGCTGTAGTTTGTAGTATATTCCACTGTATGACTAGACCACAATGTATTTTTCTGGTGGTTGACATTTATTTGAGTTGATTCCAGTTTTTTGCTGTTCGAATGAAGCTGTGAATATTTTTGTACATCTCTCCTAGTGCAGAGGACCAAGAGTTTCTCAAGGAGGTCTACCCAGGAGAGGAGATGCTGTGTTGTAAGCTGGGCACATTCACAGTTTTACGGGGCAATGCCAACTTGCATCAAAGTAGTTCTGTCAATTTAAATTCTCATTAGGAGCACATGAAAATTCCTGTTGCTTCACATACTTACCACCACTTGAGACTGTCTGATTCTACACATTTTCTAATCTCTTGAGTGTGAAACGGTGTTGCACTGGAGTTTCCTTGCCTTTACTAATGAGGTTGACCATTTTATCGTAGGTTCATTGACCTCTTGTTTCTTCTTTCATGAAATGCTTAAGCATGACTTTTGGGTCACTTATCTTTTTCATTTTGATTTATTGTAGTTTTTTATATAGTCTATGTAATAGACCTTTGTCAATTGTATTTATGACAAATATCTTCTCTCAATATGTAGTTTATGTGTTTTCTTATTTTTAAAATATTTTTCTTATATTTCTTATATTTTTTTCTTGTGGTACCTTTTGATGAGTCCAAATTCTTAACTTTATTGTAGATGAATGAATCAGTCTCTTTATGTGCTGGGCAATTTTTGTCTTGTTTAAGACATCTTTCCTACCCTATGGTAATAAAGGTATTCTTGTGAATATTTTATTTTTTCTAAGATTTGCCTTTATTAATTTAAATACATTCTATGTGGGATTTTTTCCACTTAATGTAGATTATGAAGTGGGGGTTCAATTCAGTTTTTTCCCCACATTGTCCCAACACCAGTTACTAAATATTTCATTTTCCCTTCTGGTCTGCAATGTCATCACAGGTATATATCATGCTTCCATATATGTGTGGGTCCTTTTCTAGCCTCTATACTAGTTCCATATCCAAGTTGACATCTTTGCAATGGGATCAGAGAAATAGGCTGAGGCCAGAAAATGTTGGACTTGAAAGAACTCCTAAAGAAACAGAATGTATTTGTTCTTCTTTTACTCTATTGAATTTGTCTGTCTATTATCAGATTTCTAAAAATAAGAATGTAAACTTCTTGAGAGCAGCAATCTGTTTTTATTTCACTCTTGTCTCAGAATCTCCAAGCCAAGTGACTGGCTGAGAGAAGGCCCTTGATAATATTTAAGTGAATATAGAATATCTCATTTTCCCTCAGGGGAGTTTGGAGAACACAGTCACTGAATTTGGGCTGGTACTTTGTACCGAATTAGGAGATGATGCTGTTAGGCAGAGGCTAGGGGAAATGAGTCTTGGGAAAGGGAGGTGTAACTAGATGTCTTCCCAGCCTTGAGTCACCTCCGTTGTAGAAGCTCATTATCGTGAAGGCTGGAAATTCTCAAATTTCTTCTCTTCAGATAGAAACACATAGCTTAGCCAAATGTAAGTGATTCATACAAATAATTCCACAACTTTGTCTTGTTTAAGCTGCTGCCTCTAAGCACTAGGTGTTAGGAGAGTGGAATGACTCTGATTTTGAATTGGGCCTTGCCTTCTCTGTCGCGGTCTCTTATTTGTAAAATTAGCTGATTTATTTTTTATTATTATTATTTTTTAAAGATTTATTTATTTATTTATTTATCCCCCCCTTCCTGCTTGTGTTTACTGTGTCCATTTGCTGTGTGTTTTTTCTGTGTCTGCTTATCTCCCCCTTGCTGTGAGGTCTTGCTGCATCAGCCCACTGCGCCGCGCGGGCCGGCCTGCCCTCACAAGGAGGCCCCGGGAAGCGAACCCGGGGCCTCCCATATGGTAAACGGGAGCTCTGTTGATTGAGCCACACCCACTTCCCAAATTAGCTGATTTAACATCATTTGCCTCTCCACCTCACAGGGATTCTACGTGTAATGAAAGAATTTGGATGTTGGAAGTATGGTTTATTTTTGTTTCAATATGTAAGAAAGAGTTAATGCTAAAGTCTGGTATCAAATGTTTTGGTTTTTTTTTGGTGTATACCTAGAAGTGGAATTGCTGGGTCATATGGTCTTTGTAAAATATTTGTGATTAACAATGTTTACCTTTGTTGTATATAACATTCTTTAACTTTGAAGAAAAAATGTGGTAGGCCTTCCATTGAAAGCTGTCATTTCTTCCTTTGTGTTTTAGAAGAATGGCATAATTATGAAAATTGAGTGGCTAAAGTAAAGTAAGAGTGCTCCTTCTGAATTTTCCACCTCATCCTTTAGCCCTTTTGAGTATGATGTTGTTTTCTGCCTAAACGTTGGAAACAACCTCCAGGTCATTTTAATGACCTTGGGAACCTCCTTGGTGGAGAAGGTGCATGTGTGGTGGGTTAAGGTGAAATCTTCACCTGGTGATTCATCTCCCAGATGTTTTCTCCTCAGTGTTATAATAGTGACCTTTACTAGGTGATACAATGAACATCAACTATTTTTCATTTTTATTCTTGTGAAGCATAAAACAATTGCACATTTTTTAAAGAGTACATATGGTATAGTTTTATTTATGTGAAATTCTAGAAAACACAAGCTAATCTATAATGACGGAAAGCACACCGGTGGTAGCCTGAGGAGGAGAGTGCACATGTTTAATATTACAATACAGGAAGGAGAGTGATGCATATTCCTAAATCTGACTAGGAAAAGGCAGTGGTGAGTTGAAATAATTATTTAAATAATTCAGAGAAAAGAGTCTACTACTGAGGAAATAGGAGAATTTTCAGATTGATTGCACTGATTAATTCGCCGGTTAGGTGTTCAGCTCTCCACTTTACCTCAGAAGCCACATTTTTCCTGTGTCTTCATGCTGGGTTTGAACTTTTATAATCACTGAAACCAAAGTTTTAGTCAGAAGAAATAATGACTGAGACGAGTAGTTCCTCTTTGACAGACAGTACTTCGGCACTTCCATAGGGGAAGACGTAGGAAAAGACAGCTTCTCTTCTGCTTTTTCTAATGAGGAGAACTTCTCCAGGGGCCAGTTTTGAGCAGATCTCCTCTTGACCTTTCCATCTTGCAGCTGCATTGGCGTTGACCCAACACTAAACCAAAGGGAGCTTGGGGTCAGTCTACCCTGCTGAGTTCTGAAGCCCTCTCATGTCACCACACTTCAGCATGCTTCCCTACAGCAAGCTTGAGAATGGATCAGTGTTCAGTAGAACAACTTTTATTTTCAGGTACCATTTCAGAGTACCATTTCAGGTACTCTTCACTCTGTGAAGTTTCATAACCTTTTATTACTGGAAGGCTTTAAGACCACATCATAGAATTTAAAAGACTTAGAATTTTAAAACTCCAAGTGGAAAGGTGGACTGATAGAAGTTATTTCAGTAAGAGTGGGTGTGCTTTCCAATTGATGGGGAAAACGAGGAGAACTGCTATTTGCTTTCCTACTCCATATAGGCTGAGAGAGAAACCTATGGGGGCTAATAGCTTTTTATTTGATAAAAGCTGGTGAAAACACCCACATTTCTCACCTTTCAAGTTATGACAGTAGTTCACAGCTGTCAAATATAAAGACATTTTTGGACACCATCCAGAGATAATCTTTAACATGTTCCAAGTGTCAGACATATAAGACTTTATAAAAACATCCTGAACTTTTTTTAGAAGGTGCTTCTGACCCATCATCACTAGGATTCCCTTTTTGAGTATTGATCCATCAATGATGATTCAGAAGAAAATACCCTATGGTAACCTGCACCTGAAAGGGTGTGTCCACAAAACCACTCTAGTTTCCTTATTTTCTCAAGCAAAACATGCCAAATTTTAATGTGGTGAAATGGAAGGAAGAAGAAATTTGATTTGACTTGAGTCTTCCTTATTTTAATTACAAAAGGTAAGAATTCTGGGGAAAAAAATACAGAAGCAGGTCAAAATTAAAGCATTAAAGCCACCTTTATAGAGCCCTTGGGTAATTTTTCCTATACATGAAAGGTTTTTAAAATAAACAAATAAACAGGAAAAGAAGTCTGTTTTTCCAATTGGATTAACATTTAGGTGAAAACAAAAACTGTGTGAATAAAACTCTTCAGGCAGTCCCTAATTTAAGAATAAGTATGTTTCAAGGTTCTCATGTGTGTGACACTTGGAACACATTTCATCATAGATTTTATATTATATTTGGCAGAATAGATCTTGGACACTCAGCTGTATGAGCATCTCTTGAGTATCCCTGAAGTCTCGTTTTATATTATTAAAGACATAGATAAAAACTGCTTGGAGAATTTGGTCGCAGGGGGAAAGTGTATTGAGGGTTCCAGGGTAATGTACTGGCAAGATGTCAGCCTTCACCAAGACAGTGGCACGGAGGCGGGGTGGGTGGAGGGTGTTCTCTGGTCTTCTGCAGGAAAGGGACTCCTTTATGTCAGAAAGATCTGTGGCCTACGGCAGGGTCTTAGAGCTGAATTGAATGAGAGGTACTTTAGGTACTGGGATTAGTAAAGCAAAGAGGCATGAGTGGGAGGGAGCTGGTGATGGCCTCAGGGGTTAGAGTCCTCCTAAGGTATAATTTTCCGGGGAACCCTTGCCTGGCTTTGGTTTCCTAATCACTCCGTTTCATCTCTTTCCCTGATTCCTAGACATGGAAGGAATCTTTCTGTTCATTCTATTTCTACGGGTGGTTAGATCCTAGGGCATCATGAATTCCAGGAATTCAATCTCATGACTTATCGTCTTGTCTCCTTACCCCAAAGCAAGCACATCACCCTATTGAGGTTTTTCAATAGTTGTTTTTCCTCTTCTAGTAAGAAATAAAAGAAAGTAAAACTATGGGAAAGGTGAGAAATGAAAGCAGAGGGAAGTGTTTTAGAGTGATTCCAAGTGGCTGGGGTAGAAAGGAAAAATGGAGAGTAGAGAAGATGAAGTTCCATGGTAGGAGCTTGGCATGTTTGAGCAGCTGAAAGAGGGCCAGTGTGAATGAAATATGATGCATGACAGAGAGAGGGAGGTGCAGGGGATGAGTCTGGACAGGTGGGCTCTGGTGGACTGCGTTAAAGATTTTGGATTTAAGCCTGCATGCAGTGGGGTGCCACTGAAGGGATTTAAGCAGAGGAGCTACTTGAAAACCTTTGTGGTTTCCACTTTGGTGGCATGTGGCGAATGCATTGGAGGGGCCAGATACAGCAACAGGAAGGCTATTACAATAGTCCAGCTGAGAGATGGTGGTTTGGCCTAGGGAGTCAGTGAAGATGGAGAAAATGGGATGGATTTGAGAGAGTTGGGTTGGCTTGGTGATGGATTGGAAGTGGAGGGTAAGGGAAGAGAAGAGGCAGAACAATTCCCAGGATTTCATTGGTCAGGTTAGGCTAGATCATGCTGCGATGACAACAGTCACAAAATCTCAGGGAAATACAACAAAGTCTGCTACAGGTCCAAGTAACTCTCCAGGGCAGCTATCCTCCAAACTCAGTGATCCTGACTGCTCACATTTCAACACAGGGTTTCCACCAAATTCGCTGTGGCAAGGGAAGAGAGGAGGTGGGAATCACACACTGGCTCCTCATTGCTTCTTTCAACGGACACTCACGTGCGAAGGGCACGAGTCATATGTATGGCTGTGGCCGTGTACTCCAAGGAGGCATGAAGTACTGTCTTCCAGTGTGCCTGGAAGAATGGGAGGAACAGAAATGCTGGTGTGAAAGTCTACAGCAAACCATTTTTTAATATAAGGGAATCTGAAGGAGGAACAGGTTCTGGAGGAAAGAGTTAGGCTTTAGATAGGCTAAGTTTGAGATGCTTGTGAGATAACTAAGTAGCTATATCAAGTAGTCAGTTGGATACATGAATCTTCATTTCAGAAGGAACATTTAGGTTTTGGATATGCATTTAAAGTATATCTCTGAGATTGTAGGAAATGGCCTGGAGAGAGTGTCTAGAAGAAAGAGTCAGACTCAGGAATGAGCCCTGTTTTAGTAAGCTAGGCAAGGCTATGCTGAGAGCACAGATAATCTTTAAATCCCAGTGGCTTACACAGGCTTGCTCAGGCTGCATGTCCAATGTGGGTTAATGCGATGCTCCGCCATTTTACAGCTGCACATCTGAAATGTGTGGCCTCTTTTGTTGCCATGACAGAGGAAGGAAAAAGAGAGACTGGACAGTCATGCATGGGCTTGTCACTGCCTTGGTCTGCAAGTGACAAGATGTCATTTTTGCTCATGTTCGGTTTTGCCAGAGTTAGTTACATGGCGGTGACCAACTGCAGGTTCTGGAAAATGGAATCTTTGATGATCATTGCTCACTTTGCCACCTGCTTTGAGGAATTCTTAACATTTAGAGATTAGAAAGAAGAGAAAGCAAAGAAACTGAGAAGAGATAGGCAGAGAGGTAGGACGGGAGGGCAACTTGTGGAGTGTAGCTTCAAAAGACCAAGAGAAGACTGTACATGAAACAAGAGGCAGCGTCCAACTGTGCTGATGCCAAATTCACCAGTCTGATAAAGGACAGAGTAAAAACCATTCCTCTGGTCTTTTCACTGCCACCGAAGTGCTTTTCCATTAAAACATGCTGTCCCCACATGTGTTTGGGTAACATTCTTGAGTAAATGTTAAGGTGCATTGCAAAATAATATTGTGGGTTGAATGTGCTCTTGACATTAATCACAATTTCAGAAGTTGTTTATTTAGTGTCACCTATTTGCTGGCTATACAAAGATCTGTAATATTCAGGCACTGTCCAGAGAGAGCTTAAATCAGACTTCTGTTGAGTGTGTGGTCTATAAATGTCAGTCACTTTCCAAAATAAAAATTGTCATAATCGCTGTGGTTACTGAGAGCTTACTGTGTACCAATCATTTTTCCAAGTACTTGACATATTTTATATAATTTTCATAACCACTCTGTGAGGAAAGTACTATTGTTATTCCTATTTACATTGAGGTCAAGCTTAATATACTAACTCAGTGGACCTACCTAAGGGTTGTTGGTTTATTCTTTGTATCCCCAACTTGAAGGTCAAATTTGTGAGGGTAGAAACTTGGCATTTTTTGCTCAATGTTGCATACCCAGCATCTAGAGGAATACCTGACAGGAGATAATGACAAGTAAACAAGTAAATTCTATATTTTCTTTATTTATTCCACCCCCCCCGACTTTTTTTTTTTTTTTGGTCAGGTAATTTAGCTACAATAAAATTAATCAGCTTTATTCAGTGAATTTTAATAAATGTTTACAGTCATGTAACCAGCACCTTAATCAAGATATAGACCATTTCCATCACCCCAAAATGTTTCTTTGTCCCCCTTTGGAGTCAAACCCCTCCTCCCACCCCCAGCCACTGAAAACCACTGGCAACGTAGTCTTGCCTTTCTTGGAATTTCATGTAAGTGGCGTCATACAGTATGTGGAATTTTGTGTCTGGCTTCTTTTATTTAGCATAGGCATTGGCAAACTGTTTCTTGAGGAGTATATAGTCTTTGTCATAATGGTACAACTGTGCCGTTTGTAGTGCAAGATCTGTCATAGACAATATGCAACTGAATGGGTGCAGCGGTGTTCCAATAAAACTTTATTTACAAAGTAGACAAAGGGCCAGATTTGGCCTGCAGGCTCAAGTTTGCTGATCCCTGACTTAACATAATGCATTTCAGATTCATCGTTTTTAGTGAGTGTATTGGTAGTTTATTATTGTTGTTGAGTACTCTTCCATCAGATGGACGTTATTCTACAATGTGTTCATCCATTCGTTATATGATGAACAACTGAGTTGTTTCTAGTTTTTGGTTCTTATGAATAAAACTGCTATGAATAAAGATAGACACATTGATCAGTGGAATAGAATTGAAAACCCAGAAATAAACCCTCACTTATACAGTCAACTGGTTTTTGACAAACCTACCAAGCCCACGCTACTGGGAAAAAACAGTCTCTTCAACAAATGGTGTTGGGAGAACTGGGTATCTATAAGCAAAAGAATGAAAGAGGACCCCTATCTCACCCCCTATAC